>JAVTVY010033973.1:0-150431 GCA_036873755.1 Hanleya hanleyi
AGCGTATAATTGTTATTAAAATTTCAGAGTTTTTTACTGTTAATTGTATTAAAAACATTCAATATTCATATATAATTGTATTAAATTCAATACCCTTGTGAATACGTTCATTCTATTTGTGTTAATAAAAAATAGTAGACGAAAATTACAAAAAATGCTTAGTGTTCATTCTTTTGTTCCCTAGTTCCAATACGTGTATTTTCATACCTTTAGGCCGTCGCGCATGCGCAGAATCATCCTAATTCAACCTTCCACCCAGTCCATTAGATAGCCCTTCAACCTTATCAAAAGTATCACGTACCAATGAATATCTAGCAGAAAAAAATTTTTTGGCTATCCCCAGCTCCAAAAAGGCTATTTTTATACCCCTTCACTGCCGCGCATGCGCAGAAGGGTGATAGTTCAATCCCATACCCAGTGCATCAGATGCCCCTTCACCTAAGCTTCAATTTGATACCTCACTCGACCCCATTGGCCCATTAGGGGCTTCCCTAGATTGGCTGTTCCATCAACCTTCCCTCCTCCCGACCCCGCCCCCTTTTTCCCTGCCTTGTTTTCAATATTTAATTGTTAAAAAAACATATAAAATGAAAAAGATTTTTTTTTTGGCTCCATGAATCTTTTTTTCCTTGTTTTTAAAATAAAAAAAAAAATTTGGCTGTTCCATCAACCTTCCCTCCCCCTTGTCCCCCCCCCTTCTAATTCCCCTTTTTCCGTTTTTTCAATATTTAATTGTTAAAAAATTGAAAAAATTGAATTTTTTTTCTTTGGGCATAACAATGATGGAGTCTGATGTTAATTTTTGTGCAAAGTTAGAAGTTCCTCTTCCGGGGAAGATGGTTGGCCCTCAAAAGGGCCGTTAGTGTTACTCCACCACCACACTTACGCACGGTAGATTTTCTTTATCCCTCCTACATGTTTCGGGCAAATTGGACATTTTATTTTCAGATGCTTCTCGCCGGCCTCAGTGCAATGGCACATGTCTCCTACACACGTCAGTGTCACCCAACAACCCGCACATAGGCATAAATGACCGCATGGCAAAACAGCAAACTGGCTTTCGTCATCTGTACATATGCTACAGCGTGATATTTTCTGCTCTTTATCCAGTTGTCTTTGATTCTCCTCGTCCATTTTAATCAGGTCTTCTTTCAGTCCATTAATCAAGTTGTTCAGGCGAGTTATCTCGGCTTCACATCCACAGCATTGTTGTGGTGGAGTTTCGGCGGTAGTTGAAATTTTCTGCGTCATATGCATCCTTAGTCTTTCCAATTGGTCATTTTCTTCAACAGTTCGCCGGAGTTGTTCTAATTCTTCTGTACTGCGTGTTAAGATGGTTGTTTCGTCTTCCAATTCCCTTTGAAAACTGGTGGTTACCCTCATTCCATCATTTTCCTGAACGCTAACCAGCTCTCTGTGTTCTGTAGCAGCATTGCTCGCGTCCCTAGCGGGGTGTTGTGTAAACAGCGCACGTCTTGTTGAATTCATGATTGTATGGGTGAATAAATGTCACAATATACACGTATTTATACTTTTAGTGGTCTGTGGGAGGTGGGTACAAGATGGCCGCCATGTGGGAGGTGGGACAAGATGGCCGCCATGTGGGAGGTGGGTACAAGATGGCCGCCATGTGGGAGGTGGGACAAGATGGCCGCCATGTGGGAGGTGGGTACAAGATGGCCGCCAAGCGTGTCTTACACTATAAATACCACATTTTTTTAATTATTCACAATTAATCTGAGTGCCCAGTCATGGATTTACCCTTGGCTCAACTCATGGATATTGACAACACATCAGATTTGTTCACAAATCATTATAATCAAGTACAACGCCTCAACAGTATCATGAATTTGGTACGCGATGAATCCCGATTAGATGCTATAATCAACCACTTATTCTCACCTTTACCTGAACCCCAGAACTACCCTGCACCAACTCATTGTGAACATCCTCCAGAAACATCGCCGCTGGATAATTTCTTCGCCTTGACAACAACCACACCGGATGTTACTCCAGATGTATACCAAAGTTTTGATGATATAGACGAGATGTTACAAACCATGTTAAAACCCCCAGAACCAGAGACGACAGAAGATGGAACCGATTCAAATGCCTCCTATCATTCCGGAGACGAGCAACAACAAGCACCAGATGAAATTGATGATATAGACGAGATGTTACAATTTTCCTATGATTCCGGACAAGAACAACAACAACAAAAGAAAAAAATTTAAGAAGGCTGAGGCCAGACGCCGGAGAAAAGAGAAAAGATACCAGATTGAGGAGAAATAGACCACATCAAGACAGGAAAAACAGAAAAGATGTGAGAACAAAGAGGCTAAGAGACAGGAAAATAAACCCAGAAAAACAAATCCAAGACGAAATCAATTATGTATGGACATTAACAACAGTCGGACGGACCACAGAACGGCAAAGAGATTTGTATATCCATTGTGTAGAATGCGCGAATGCATTTTCGAAGTTCGCTATATTTCCTTGTGGACACCAGGGAATGTGTGAAAGCTGCATCAATCACCACGCTAAGATACCATCGTGTGCAGAGGCGAATAAACCGATAGTTTGTCAATTGCTTCCTTTGACGTGTCCTGTGTGCGCTCAGACAAGAAGACAACAGATCTTGTCAACAACGATGTAATATGGCTATATTACATATATTCCAACGGTTTTTTTAAAAACCACCCAGCTGTTCCGAAAGGGTGAACTTCTAGCAAAGCACAAAATAATTTAACACGAGAATCACACCCCTGTGTTCGTTCAAAATAAATGCCCCACTCTTATCAAAATAAATTCCCCTTGCATACCGGGATCGTTATCTTGGCACTGTGTAATATAAAGTCCATTATTCGTAGGAAATCATTTCGTTGAAAACACCGTTTGTCACTGCAGAGTTTGCCCCCCCTTATTTCATTAGGGAACCAAGAGTTATCCTTTTATTTGACTATTTTTACAGCGGCGGTAGGCCTTGTTGGGTAATCATAACCCAGGCTAATCCTTATAATATTTTATTTTTATTCTCGTAGGAGTCCAGACTATTAATTGATGTACTCGGGCATATACAGGTACATCTGACCATTGTATACATGTGCCTTATACCATGGTATACAGGTGCCTTATACCATTGTATACAGGTGCCTTATACCATTGTATACAGCAGAAATTGTCTTTGTAACGTCTTATTGTGACATCATGGCATTATTGTTGTTTTGTGACACTGTGGAACTGTAAAAATTCCATGAATGGAAAAGAATGCCTATCAAACCTACGAGTATTGAACTGATCCAAATCAACAATGGCTGACGCCAATATTTAACCCAGAGAATGACACCCAAAACAGAAAATGTTTCAAACAGATAGTTCTACAGAATGTTGTTTGCTAATATTTTGAATGAATACTATAGTAATTGCATTTTACCAGTGACATAAGTTTCAGAACACAACAATATATATTTCTCAAAAAATCAAACAAAACGTTCTCAATAGATTAGTTGGGACACACAACTAATTTATGCCACGGTATCTATTTTTACAGCTGTCAACTGTTATGGTTTGGTCACTATGTTGCGATTCAACGCAAGTATAGTACTAGCTTACCTGATAAAAGAAGTTTAGTCCAGATGTATACCATATCTCCCATACTCCCGGATGTATAATGCATATCTGTGGCTGTTTTTTTCCTAGGTGGGATATAACACACCATGCATTTGTATGCTAATCGAAATTCACATATCTCCTTCGGTATATAAACCGGCGCACACGAGAGATATCAGCTGAGCTAACGGCCTCAATTGTCTGTCAGCTCTGTTGTTGTTGTTTCAGCGCACACGGTGAGCAAAAGTTTCAAGAAATTGATTTCAGTTCCCGCATAACGTCTTCTTCAAGTCCATTTTGAAGAGTCGAGCGTATGAATCGAGTCAAAATAACATGCTGAGCTCTTTGGCTTGCGTTCACCGTACACACTCCGCGCGAGACGAAATTAGTTTAATATTTTTTCCCCCGCCTCGCGGTTCAGCCAATGAAATATTAGAAAAGCATATGTGTGTGCATATTAATAAAACCACGGGCGCCTAAAAAATGAACACATTTCATTACACTGTAGCGAATTGTTGCCATTGCACGTGTGAGTCAGTACGTTTTCATATCCACCTCAAATTGACACGGAGAATTTCATTGCCAGTAAAATTGTAAGTTCATTGCGGAAAGAATTGATATTCCATAAATTCCTGCGGGAAATAGGAAGTACACATATATAAAGAATATTGTCTTCACGTAAAAGTTTGTACATTTCAAAAAAAAATTTTTCAAAACAAAACAAAAAAATGTGAAGTAAAACCCGTCCTTCGGATGGGAAAGTTGTTTCGAACTGTAAACAAAAATTTTATTTTGAGGTAGAGGGTCGAGTGAGGTATCATATTGAAGCTGACGTGAAATGCTTCACATTGATACCTCACTCGACCCCATTGCACCACTAGGGGCGCCTCTAACCCAAAAAAGGATATTTTGAAGATTACGCATGCGCAGAATGCTGACAGTTCAACCCACACCCAGTCTATCAGATGCGCCTTCACGTCACCTTCAATTTGATACCTCACTCGAACCGATTGCACCATTAGGGACGCCTCTAACCTCAAAAAGGTTATTTTTGAAGATTGATATTTTTCATATTATCTTCGCGCATGCGCAGAATTACCCTAATTCAAGCCCACAACCAGTCTATCAGATGCTCCTTCACGTCACCTTCAATTTAATACCTCACTCGACCCGATTGGTGCATTAGGGACGTCTCTAACCTCAAACAGGATATTTTTGATCTTTTTCATCTCAAACTTCAATCTTCAAAATACCCTTTTTGGGGTTAGAGGCGCCCCTAGTGGTCCAATGGGGTCGAGTGAGGTATCAATCTGAAGCATTTCACGTCAGCTTCAATTTAATACCTCACTCGACCCACTACCTCCAAAATGAAAATAATCCTCGTACACCAGGTTTTGCTTTCGTTCTTCAAAATAACCTTTTTGGCGTTAGGGGCGCCCCTAGTGGTCCAATGGGGACGAGTGAGGTATCAATGTGAAGCATTTCACGTCAGCTTCAATATGATACCTCACTCGACCCACTACCTCTAAAATAAAAAAAATCTTCGTACACCAGATTTTGATGTTTATCTTAAAAATAGCCTTTTGGCGTTAGGGGCGCCCCTAGTGGCCCGATGGAGCCGAGTGAGGTATCAATGTGAAGGTGAGATGAAGGGCCATCTGATGGACTGGTGTGGGTTGAACTATCAGCATTCTGCGCATGCGCGGTGGCCCGAGGGTATGAAAATAGCCGTTTTGGAGCTAGCGAAGCCAATAATGGTCCAATGGGGTCGAGTGAGGTATCAAAGTGAAGGTGACGTGAAGGGCCATCTGATAGACTGGACTAGCGGATTTGAAATAGCGTCATTCTGCGCATGCGCGGTGGCCCAAGGGTATGGAAATAGCCGTGTTGGGAGCTAGGGGAGTTACTACTGGTGCAATGAGATCGAGTGAGGTATCAAAGTGAAGCTTAGGTGAAGGGGCATCTGCCTGGACTAGCGGATTTGAAATAGCGTCATTCTGTGCATACGCGGTGGCCGAAGGGTATGAAAGTTTATTGAAGCTAGTGAGGTATCCATGTGAAGCCTAGGTGAGGGAGTTACACTAGGGTGTCGTATCCATTCTGTTGCGCAGGTCACGTGGGGTTGTGACGTCACTTCCGGGTTTTTCACTGAAATTACCTCCAAACATAGAAGAGTTCCTAATGTTTCCCCTTACACATCCGTATGTTCAACCTCCGGCACCTTTTCCCGCCCTGCCCCGCCCCGGCCTCAGCGCGCGCGCGCGTTCTCCGGAAGTGCGCGTCATTCCCGGTAGTGTGCGCGCGCGCGCGCGGACGCGGGTCAAAAGGTCAAAGGGTGACCTCCAGGTCAGACGGTCCAATGTCCAATGGGACAATGAAAATGATGATGAAAAAACACAATGATGGGTTTTGACTTTCTTTTTTTTTTATTTAAGTCAACAAGCAAGGATATATACAAATATAGAATACAGGGTACAAATAGTAGGGGTATGTACACACATAGAATAGTAGTGATTAAGGTACATAAAAGTTTTGTCAGGAGTAGGATTTGAACCTACGCAGGGTATCACCCCACCGGCACTTAATACCGGCGCCTTAGACCCCTCGGCCATCCTGACTTTTACAGTTTTTATAACTCGTGACTCCACAGTTATTAGTGTTCCACATTTTACAAGTCCAAGTAGGTAGTGCTCACACCGTCGGCCAATACTTTCCGTTTCGGATAAAAGAAAGTAAAGGCGTCTCGTTGCTGGATATAGGTCCGCATCTGGTGGTCCACCATCCGGAATCCTCGGTTGGTCCCACTGGCACTGGCCTGGCTCTGCAATACGTCCAGGTAGAGAGCTTTGTCGATGGCAGGGTCACGTCGGTTGACGCCTTTACAACTAAACTTGTTGTTTCCATCTCCTCCGTAACAATAGTAGGTCTTGGACGACAGGGCGATCATGGCATCTCCACTCCACTCGAGTTTAAACAGACCCGGCGTCCGCTTGTCGTAGGTGTAGTGGTCGCGTCGAGGTAGCCACAGGTCCCGATCCGCTTCATATTGTTCCCGTAACTCGGGTTTCACCAGGGACTCCCAATCGGCGTTGGAGACGGCCATGTAGGCCGAATCTGTGTCCATCTCCATCAACTGCCAGTCTGAGGGATTAAAATAGACACCCATGAAGTCGTAGAGAAACTGCAACATCCTCAGCTTGGCCACGTGATAGACCATACATCCAATTTGGAGGGGTAAATTGTACCGGATAGTCTTCTTGGCTGAAGTGACTTCATAGGTGTCGTCATCGATGACCTCCACGGATCGAAACAGAGGAGAATTCACTTTTTTGCAGGCTTGGGCAGTCGTACAAATGTTCACATTGACGTGCTTATCCTGGTTCGTTACCGTTTTTCCATAATAACCATTGCCAGTGAGTTTCCAACATTCAGCCATGATGGCCACCTTGACGACGGGCCGACGTGACGAGCTCGGCATTCTCCGCAAAACAAGCCTCGGGGACGTACTGTATCACTTGATAGATTTGAGTAATTTCCAAACCGTGCTTCATGTACCACTGCAGTAAGGGGGTGCCCAGCAATATTTTGTGCGCCCACATACTTCCAATCAACATGCGGCGTGGTTGAGGTAAACACTCGTGTTGCTCTGCGTAGGTGCGCATGGTCTCCCCAATATCATCCCGACCCACCAGCGTATTCTTGAAGATAGGCGGACACTGGGCGAAGAGGGGCTTGAGAGTGTCGGGAACATGCAGGTCGCATTCTACAAAGCCGTAGAGCTGCCCCGAACGAATGGCGTCCAACATCTGTGGCAGACTCAGCAGTCGCCGACGACTCAACGGGTACTCACGCTCTTTTAGGAACCGTTGTAAATGGGGGCGGGTCTGGCACATGGTGTGAAATTCACACTCCCACATTTCAATCAAATGGTATCCTCGCTCTTTCACATAATCTCCGTTGGCCACTACTTCCTCCCGTAATTCTAATGGTGTTTTCCCGCGTCGCTCATTAAAACGACCCGCGCTGAAATGACATTCGTGGCCGTGCCAGTAACAGCCATAAAACTGGAAAACAGTGGGTGTTCCTTGTACATGGGCAAACCCATCGACGGGGAGACGCCGATCGCCTATCCGCTTCTCAGTGGCGTTGGTCTGGTGTCGTATATAAATACCCCGTCGATAGGCTTCCCACTCCAACCACTGGTCGGCAAGATGTTTGTGAGGCAACCGTTGGGGTGTAAAATGACGTCCTTCCGCCAACCAACGTGTATAATGACCACTGGGCATAGGTTGGGCCAACGACCACAGGTACAGAGCATTGGCATCGAATCCAATGATTTTGGCAACGGGTTTTCCACTGGGGAGAGTAGTGACATCCTTCTCGTGGTAGCGGTGAAAAATAAGACTGGGCCCGCCCACAATGTTATCTTTTAGACAATTATGCATGTCCGCATCTTTCTGTTGTACCAGCGAGAAGTAAGTGGAACACTCTTGAAACAAATGGCGAAGGGCCAGCCCCGGTAAACTTAAGCACTCTTTAAAGATGTCCACGTGCATTTGGCGTTGAAAAAGTTGCACCATTTTCTCGGCCGCCTCCAGGAAAGGAACCACATCTAGGTTGTTGTACCATATGAGGAAATCTTCCAAGGTCTGCATATGTTCATCGTTCCATACCTGCTGTAGTTCACGGTACGTGTCTTCCGGACATTCCACTTGCTTCAAATCATCAAAGAAGGCGTGTCGAGATGGCAACTGTGTTTCCTGCAAACGGTCGAGCGATGATATATACGTGTAAGGGAACCTCCCTTTGGTTTGTGCACAGTTATAGGCCTTGACCCACTGATCATAGCTACAATTAGGAGCTAGGTAGTTGCGCACGTCCAGGAAATGCAGTGACGTAGTAGTGAGGGCCATGTGGTTGTTGATCTTCTTGATCACCGACTTGAGGGTATTCGCCTGGGCCAAGTAAGGGTAGAGAAATTCCTTCACCATGTTCAGATCGTAACGGCCCGAGTTGAAGCCGAGCACCGGTAACTGACCTAGGTATTGTAGGAAGCGGGCTTTCAATTTCTCCGCATACGGTTTCGGTAGGGATACACCCTGCGACTGCAGAGGCTGCGACTGCAGGGACTCGGACTCGGACTCGGACTCGGACTCTTCATCATCGCTGAACGCTACACCGGGTACAGGAATGCGGTCGTCCAGTTGGTCCAGTACGTCATGGAACTTGGCCACCAACAATTCCGTACTAGCCGCACTCACTTGCTCTAAATACTCCATCATGCGGGTAATCAACTCATGGGAGTCCCCCGTGGACACGAAACACACCGGAGCAGCGTCATAGCCAGGTACGTTGCTGGAAATACTGACACTCAGAGGAATATGGCGCTGCGTCCACTGCGTTTTGGCTGAAAACATGTCCATGGGCTCCAACAGGGCCTCGAAATCATAACACGCCCGGTAGGGAAAATAACGGTCCTCTTCCGGTATGATGAGTCCCTCATCGGCCAGTTCCTGAAAAATAGTAGGTGCATTATGATACACGCCACCCGGATAGACTCGCTTGACACTGTTGTCACAGATTTTCTCGTGGCGATGTAAGTCGGTGGAGCGATGAAACACCCGATGGCATTGGGCACAACTGAAAGACTGAGCGTACTGGCTCATATTGTGGATCAGCGAAAAATGACTCACGCCATTGTCGTCGAACACATTCACTTTCATCGTAGCAGCATACCGTTCTGTGGATCGCCGAACCAATTCAGCCACAAATGTATCGTCATCCTCCCGTCGTAATCGATAGACAAAGATATTAATATGAAACAGGGACTCCACGTCATCCAAATGCTTGAAGGGGACACCTCGGAAGTGCCGCTTATCCATGTCTTGCTGCTCTAAATATTCTTTCCAATAGCCATCGGCCACTGTGTCACAACTCCGGGAGTAACACTCGTCCACATGCACGGCCAAACACCGAAACAGACATTTGCGGTCTTTGTAGGGCCCCTTCGCCCCTACTGTTAATGGATACAGGCCGTGTCGATGAAGCAACCACGGAGGAAGTAGTACAGGAGCACCGATCGGATGATCTCTCATTTTCGTGACGAAAAATGTAACGTTAGTCACCATTTGCACCAACCATTGTGTATTGGGGCGTTGCAGGCGGGCCCACTCCAACGGGTCTAATGTAGTGAGTTGCTCGACCACCGGCTCCAGAGAAATGGCATCCGTGATGGTGAATGGCTGGTCAAACACATACGAATTGTTACTGGGATAGAAATACCGCAGCTGGTCCGTCTTTTTGTGCCGTAAGATATACCCAAATGTCACATTCAATTTGAAGGCAGTGACCTGATCTTTAAAAATGTTCTCGGCGTAAGTAGGAAGATACGTGAGGTCCTCCAACCGAAAATTATACAAGTCCAATAGACGACGGTCACGGTGGAAACAATGGCGTATGGTAGCCCAGTGACGTTGATAAATGTCCCTGACACGCTCATCTTCAGGCAAGACTTCAACCGGAGGTACTGCTGGATCAAAGGGAAAATCTTCTCCACGTCTCATGCTTTTCGTCTCATACAAGCGGATAGGCAGGCAGGAGGACTGGCTGGCTGGCTGGCTGGCTGATCAAGTCAGGTCAGGTAAGTCAGATTGAATACACCCCTTTCCCTAAAAATCAACTCCTTTTATACATTTTACTACTCGCGGCCATCTTGTACCCACCTCCCACATCATGACACTGGCGGCCATCTTGTACCCACCTCCCACATCTTCCACTGGCGGCCATCTTGTACCCACCTCCCACATCTCACTCACACTGGCGGCCATCTTGTACCCACCTCCCACATCATGACACTGGCGGCCATCTTGTACCCACCTCCCACATCTTCCACTGGCGGCCATCTTGTACCCACCTCCCACATCATGACACTGGCGGCCATCTTGTACCCACCTCCCACATCTTCCACTGGCGGCCATCTTGTACCCACCTCCCACATCTTCCACTGGCGGCCATCTTGTACCCACCTCCCACATCATGACACTGGCGGCCATCTTGTACCCACCTCCCACATCATGACACTGGCGGCCATCTTGTACCCACCTCCCACATGGCGGCCATCTTGTACCCACCTCCCACATGGCGGCCATCTTGTACCCACCTCCCACATGGCGGCCATCTTGTACCACCTCCCACACATCACGCATGCGCACACCGCCCCAATACCGCCCCATTTTACACACTTATGACGTCACACAAGGTTCTGCGCATGCGCAGTGAGGCGCTATTTCGCCAATTTACGCCTTGTATACTACTAGCCGCACACACAGTTCACATTTCACCTTTCCGAAGGTGGCACTCATGTTGACAGTCGATCACCCAAACACTATATAAATCGGTTTCTATGATGCCTTCAACATAACAGATCTGAGTGAAAATTGACGAATAAAAACGTTCAGCGGTTGAAGGTAGAACAGTTATCCAACATGTATACTTGTATATTGTGACACTGCACGCATGTGCACGAGAACTTTTGTCACAATCGAATTAAAAAATTATTATCTATAATTTTAACTGTCATTCAAGACATTTTGAAGTCCTATTATGCTTTATAATTTGGCGAAAATAATCTCAAGTCTTTATGGACACGAAAAAAAAAGTTCGTGGTAATGACGTGATTCGAACTCACAAAAATCAAGCGTGGTTCACCGTAGCGTACGAACTTACCACACGGCCACTGGCGTAATCTATTGTGGCTATTACGCATTTGGCATTGTAACACTTCGTGCCATGTTGCAAAAATCAACGAATTGATTTTTCAATTTTTATCAAAAAACACTTCTTGAACCAAAATGAAATTAACACAACTGAAACATGATTATATAATAACGAGACTGATATCAGAATGAGTTTGGTTTGCGAGGTGTTTTTTTTCGGAATTGAGGGAAATGCTATGGGAATTCCCCCTCAAAAATTAAAAAAAACGCACATTTGCACGTTTTTATATCCTATTAACATGCACATTATGAATAATTTTGGATCGAGTTTTCTTATGTATACCCAGCTATTATTTCACTTTGAAATAGTTGTACTGGTGAAATGGAAATTTTGTTTCTTAATGCAACACCTATAGGACAGAAATCCATCTTACTGCAACTAGTCCTTTTTATAAGGCGTGGTAAATAAGTTGTTGATAACAAGTCTCTTAATTTATGACTGTGTAGTTGTCTAATATAATATGGAGCAATATAATATGTTCTATCTTCGCTGAAAAGGGACACAAGCAACTACTGAAGCTCGTTGCTTATCAGACAAAATGCAGAATCTATCATGATCATCTTTCATACTGTTTGTCCATCTACCAGGGTCCATAGGAAGTCGGTGATTGGAGGTACGGAATTTTGTATTAACTAGTCAAAAATATGGCTGTAAATAATCAGAAACCAACAAACCAATTATAAGGATAATTTTCCATCTACATATTTGTACAACATTATATAAGCCATATATCATTCATACCTATATATCATTGGTTTCAAAGATTGATCCGACATATTTAATCCAATTGGGATTATAACTCCACTCTCTGTGTTCGATAACAAAGGCTTGTATACCAGATAGAATAATTCCGGTTTTGCTTCTCCACAAGTAATCTTAATCAGAAACCAACAATTCTTGTTTTTATAGTTTTATCTAGTTCCCCATATAGCATGTGATGGGGGTACCTCTGTTTACAGACAATATCTGTGGTAAAAAAAATCATATACATTATAATGGATATATCTTCGAAACCCCATACTTCATAGCCGTATAATAAAATTGAGCATATCATTATATGAAATAACAGCAGCTGTAAATCGATCGGGATATGTTTCCTTATTTTCATCCGTAAGTAAAGAGGGCTCTATTGATACTCTCGGCTACATATCTTTTTTTCTTTTTTCTTTTCAAAATCTTATAGTTTTTGAGAAAAATAATTCCTAAATACTCATAATCATCCGCCATCCCAATATTTTTGGCACCAAATTAAACCTCGTATCTCTGGTGACCCTGCTACCAAAAATTACAAGTTTTGTTTTATTGGCATGGATGACTAACTTCCATTTGTTACAGAACTCATAAAATATGTCTAAATTATGCTGAAGCTCAATTGCATTTTCTGCAAATATAACTATCATCAGCATAATAATACCAAATTATGTGAAATTGTAATGTATACAACATTGTTCTTACACAGTGTCAAGTTATTTTATCGGACATGGCAGAGGACTCTGAATGATGATATAACGTATACCGGTAGTTAATTTATGATAATTTATCAAGTCTGATCAAGTCGGAACCCGATGATCTGGGTAAACTAATAGCCTATATCGTGTCTAAATAGACCAGTATCCTCAATGGAACTCTCTCCTTAGACAGTGGACTGACCATACTGATGGTTATCAAGTACATGGAGACTCTCTGACCTTGTCCATTGATCGGCGATATAGAACCAGGCCTTCATATTTCCTCACTAAAAGCGATAAACCAAAATTAAAAAAAGGAATTTTTTTCAACCTCTAACTTAACATTTATCAGATTAAATGTAATCAGTTTATACCAAACAGGATTTTTTTCTCGGAATTTCGATGAGATTAATAAATTGTTTTGAAAAAAATGGTACACCGAAATTTTCAGATTGGATATAAAAGCAGGTGACAAAACTACTAATCAATAAATCGATAGCCTGATTTGTTAGAGAAGAGGCCACACAAAAGGTTGTTCAAGTCTACATCAGTGACAGGTAAGAAATCAATGATCAGGATTCGAACTGATTCAATTTTGCTTCGGTCTGCTACTTATACAGTCAGGTGTAGGCTTAACTATAATACATCTAGTTTTAATAGTCAAATGTTAACACATGCCTGTAATTGCAAAATATATGGTAAGTATACTATAGTTTTGAACATACACATTTCCGTGGTTTAATTCATTGTATCAGTTATCTATTGCAGGGAATCGCACAGCAACGTTAAAAACTGTTTCTCCTTAAGAACTAAATGTATAAAAGATGCAACAATTTCATGTATCATATCAGGACGATAAAATTTCTTATTACATTTTATTAGAAATTGTCGACAAAAATTTTCTTCTTCACTGTTTCATATTTTCAGCCGATTAGGCGACGTTATACACCATCATGGCGGCCATGACGCTGTGTGTTCTGTCTTTGTTACTGACTGAAGCGAGCAGTCTAGCTCTCCACGAAGCAGCCGATGTCAGCCACGATAGGCTTTTGCATCACTTGGTCAAACGACGTAAGTTGTTTTGGGTTTTTTCATATTCTCACTGTTTAACCGTACCGTCTACTCCATCACGGAAACGACAACAATTAAGACCTAACACTCCGTGACGTTATAGCAAATTTTATTGGGGGTTATTTTCAACCAATGTGCATACCCCCTTCCCCAGCCCCCAGCCGAGGGTCATGGGTTTGATCCAACAGTTGCTTTTTCTTAATTTTTCTTCAAAATTCTTGCCTTCTTACTCATAATGGTATCCAAAATGCGAAAATATAAGTTAAAATTTAATACTGTATCAACCGAGGTTATTTTGAGGTCATTTAAGGTTACCTTGTCAGTGATCACCATATATAGTAGTCACAAAAGCTAACGGCAATTTCACATATAGACTGCTCGTTAAAACTGAATATATCAACACGCTTGAAACTAAAGTGTTTAAACTTACTAGTAGAGTGTTGAAATAACCCTTTAAGTGTGTCCACAGGGACAACACTTAAAGAACAGTCTCTGTGGACACACTTAAAGGGTTATTTCAACACTTTACGAGTAAGTTTCAACACTTTAGTTTTAAGCGTGAAGCCAGGTATATTTGAGGATATTCGATCCTATCCGGCATGAACAATGAGGTGTGCCGCAGACAGGAAAGGGAGAAGGGGAAGCCGGGCGGGGGGCTGGCGTTAACTTTTGGACGTTTTTATGATGAAAAAAGGCATAATTTTGAAGAACATTCATTATCGAATTTACCCATGCTCAGCTCGAGTGTTATGCCACTATAGGACCGAAACTATACCAACATGAATGCTACAAAGTTTCAGCTCAAGTCTACGTCATTTCGGTAAACCATGAAAAGTTCGCAGGAGAGGGAGCCATGCTAGGCGTAAGATCCCATATATGTTATGCTAATAATCTGGGCTGATGTCTCTAATGTCATGCATCTCGGTTACGGTAAATATTTACTTTCAAGGTAAGTGGTCTTGACCCATACGGAACTGTGTTTCTCATTACACTGTTCCAGATCAGCAGTGAATCCTGGTGTTTCTCGTCTTTTCAAACAAAGACGAAGGAAATGTCAGATAAGGCGTGTTTCAAATGCATGAAACTGGAAGTAGTGAATGGCTCAAAGAATGTGTGATGGTTACCCGAGAATAACTCCCTCGGACACTGGCGTGTGTATATCTATTGTCCAGGCCGGGTCAGCTGCTCTTTATGACGTCAAATGCACAGTCGACTCTGTGCTATTTTGGTACGTTCTATTTTTAAATGAACAGGTTTTCCTCGACAGTAACGTTTTTGTAGGCCAGTCGTACAGAATTATTCGTTTCGGTCGAAATTCCAGTTTTACCCCATTTTCATACAATACAAAAGGATTAGTTATTACTCAATGTATATAATATATAAACTCGCAACCGTGTTTTAGTTAAATAATTTGCGATTATGTGAAATTATTGCTGTTTCAAAAGTAACTTCTTTTAACGAGCTACGTCATTGTAATGTTGCAAATCGAACTTGCCGTAGAATATCTGATGACACAACGGGAACTTGATCTCGCCTTGGGCTGGTCATCATCGGCTACGGCTGTAGGTGCTTCGATGGTCTCAAATCTACGTAGTATATAGCCCTACATTGAGGGCATAATACTCCCTCGGTGTTGACTTCAAAGTCACTCCTGCGTTTTACCCACTCTGTGAACCAGATATTTTTCTGGTCTGGCCTGAACGCGTATTCTTGTGATAACACTCACACTTCGACTTGAATGGTGCATTGCTGTTCATAGTGAGAACTATAATGATTCTTAAATATAACGAGAACAGTTCAGAGAAATACACTTGAAGAAAAATGTATCGTTTTTTATACATGGGAAGTATTGCTGACCCATGAAAATAAACCCATTCAGTCACGGTGACTTGGACATGTTATGAGTGTGGTTACAATAAGGGTCGAGTTGTAGCAGTGAATGCAGAAATGTGTATACACAGTTATCTCTATATTTTATTAACTGAATATCACTGAAGGTTTTTTCACATAACATAAATAAATCCAAATGTTAAATATTAGAAAGAAAGAATAAGAAAATAGGAAGAAAATTTTTCTGATCCAAATGGGAATCGAACTCATAGCTCAACAAACTGGTCACCACACTGTTTTTGAAAGCAAGCAGCCTAACAACTGGACTACGACGACCTCTACTTGAAAAGCATTTTTTACTTGCTCACATAACGTTTCTGGTAGAATACAGGCGAAGCATTTGCACAATTTTTAATTTTGATGAAATATGACACCTCAAACCAGAATGATATTTCAACCGATTGTAACACTAACCATTGTGATAATAAATACACACAAATTGTTTTGGTTTGAGGTGTCATATTTTATATATGAAGGGAAATCCCTTCAGAAAATGTCCCTAAAATGTCGAAAGAGCACATTCGACCGTTTTCAAACTTGAATAAATCCAGTTTAGAGCAATTGACAATCACCATTTCGCAAAATATGAAACTTCAGCATTTTTACAGCGCATAACAATAACTTTCACACGTTTCGCTTTCAAACGAAAATCATGTTCACAACCGTCACGTCCGAGGGAGTTATTCTCGGGTAACCATCACACATTCTTTGCTCAGTTGTTTCATCCTGAAGTTGCTCGTCGCAAATTGAAAAAGATGATTGACAACTGGTCACCGTAAAAACTGAAACAACTGTCACATAGAGGGTCAATTAAGCTCCCCTTATGACCAAAATCCCCCGTGCCGGAAGTTGACTGTTGACAATGATTGACGCGGAGAGAAAAGCCAGATATGGCATGATAGATGAGATGATGTAGCAAGAGAGATATGGTTGAAAAAAAGTTGCTTGACTCCGAGAGTTTGTCACTTGCATTTTAAGATGTTTGTGGAATGGAATTTGGCGTTTTAAGCTTATCCGCGTCATGCTCGGAATATCACTACAAATTTGTGTTTAGGATTCCACGAAATTAGTGATAAGCGGATACATCTCAAGATATGCCAGTGGCGTCGGAACGTAATTGAAAGTGTGGGGGGCATGGGCGGATCCAGCAAAAATTCATAGTGGGGGGGGGGCGACTATCACAGCCGAACAGGCGAGGGTCCAGGGGCCGCCTAGGACCCGGAAGCTCCGAAGTCCCAGATCTCCCGAGAGATGCGTTCTAAGCGTTTTGCCGGAAATAAATTCGAATATAATGTATGCAGATTTATGGTTCTATTTTCACGTTTGTTTCGCATTTATAAGCACGCGTCGATTTTGAAAAAAATCATATTCAGGCCTGAATCCATTTGGCTTTCTAGTAAAATTTAACACATAAAAAAAACACATAAAAAAACGACGACCTTTACATCATGGAACATTAGAACCAATATGATACCGATTCAGTTACACAAAGCTAAAATAAGCGATTCTCACAGCCTGACAGGCGAGGGTCCAGGGGCCGCCTCGGCCCCGGAAACTCCGAGGTCTCAGGTTGTCGGAGATGCGTTTTACGCGTTTTCCCGGAAATAAATCTGAGCACAATATCTATAGATTTATGGTTCTCTTTACACATTTGCTTCGCATAAACACGCATTGATATTGAAGAATATGCCTGAATCCATTTGACTTCCTGGTTTAACACAAAGAAAACAGGCCTATAACACACCACTACACGTCCTGGCACTCTATCTGTAATTTTTATGTGGGGACATGGTCAGTTAGGAGTGCCGAAAAGTGTGGGGTTGGGGGGAAAAAATATTCGCCCCCCCCCCTCCCCTCCTAAATCAAAGCGCTGAAACGATCGCCACGAAACTTGGCATGTATACTCGATGAATCCTGTATTGGCTGAGCAACCTCAGCCACCATCGACCAATGAAAATATTGGAATTGAACTGCGACAGTTGTAAAGTCTGTGTGTTTTTGTTGCATACTTTTTGTAATCAGAACTCGGGGTGATACAGCCGACAGATTATCCTCGCTGCATTGTAAATTATTATCGATGCATTTATAAGAGCGAGTGCAGTACTGTTGTGCGTTTGACTCAGTGCTATCGTTGACCCCGTTGTTCTCAACCGCTTTAAGGGAGTGACATATGTTCAACTACCTTTTTTCATAGAATCACAAGTGATCTGATTACTAAATAGGCAATACAGTTGGTGGCCAAAATCATATACCAAAATGTTCCCCAAACCTTGCTGAATGTGAATATGACACCTCTTTGAACAAGCAATGTAAATTGGAGAATATTATTACAAAAACAATGGTTCTTTGGACTGCCAGCAGAAGTACATAAATATTAAACACACAATATTGAAAAGCAGTTAGGAAACTCTTGTATGGTATTTTCTACAACAAAGACTATGTTAGATATGAAAATTGAGTTGGGAAGTATTTTTAAATATTTTTTTTACTTCTTCAGTAATTATCTTAGTCCAGAAATTGTGTGCATCCGACATGTGGATCAAATCACAGATATGTGTCAATTGGCAATTAATTATGCAGCTTCTTTTAGAACCAGGCACAATCACAACAGGCTGTGAATGAATGGACCACAATAGGCAGTTGGGGATTGAATAGAAAGAATCCAGGGCATTTCCCTCACTGACTGCACAAACTGGTTTAGATTCATCAGCTTTTCAAACTAACACAGGTTGGTAACAGGAGTGTGACACACAGGTCTGTCTTGGATAGCTCTACACAGCTTTGGACTGTCCTTTATATTGGCTGACACGAATTATCATTGCCTTGGACAATTATTTTGACATAGTAAATGATAAAAAAATCTTTTAAAAATACTTTCCGATGGATTTTCTTTTCTGACATAGTCTTTGTTGTAGCAGTGATTTCATACAATTTTTAGGACCATCTTTCAAGAGTGTGTGTTTATTCTTTATTGACTTCTGCTGGCAGTGCCGAGACGCTTTGTTTCTGTAATTATATTCCCCAATTTAGATTGTTTGTTCAAAAGGGTGTCATATTCCAATTCAGCAAGGTTTGGGGAACATTTTGGTATATGATACTGGCCACCAACTGTATTGCCTATTTAGTAATCAGCTCATCTGTGATTCTATAAAAAAAGGTAGTTGAACATATGTCATCCCCTTAAATCGGATGATGGTTTTTCGAATGTTAAGTTGTCAAACGTCGCAGCAACCAAGATGACACCCAAAGTCAACCAGATCACTATTGCTGATCATGTCGGCCCACAAAACCTACATATATATTTAATCCTCTCGGCCTGGTGATGGGAGTTATGGCCACCACCACCTGTTCTCCAGAACGACATAAAATTGAGAGCTGACACTTCGTGACCTTGTAGCTTATCATATTGGGGTCATTTTGAGTCTATTGGCATAACCTCTCGAGCAGATGATCATGAGGGGAATAAAAAATTGCACCAATATGGGTTACCAAAAAAGAGATCGTTTCCTCATTTTTTTGAAAGCATTGTAGCTATTTCGGTCGATTGAAGTGGGCAAAAAACATTTTATTTCAGATCAGATTAGTATTTACTCATCTAAATTCAGTTTTGCGAAGAAAATCATATCATATAAATAAAAAAATCGAAAAATCGGACCGAAAATGGACCGAAAATGCCTTCTGGGAAAAGTACGTGACTGTGACGTCATCAAAGCGGCCATATGAGATTGTCTTTTTTTGTTTTGTTTTTTCCTGGTAGAGTTTGACAAAATGGTAAGTTTTAGCTCCTTAGCCCAGGAGTAAGAAAATATTTACGACGGGGCCGTCGAAATGCTCCCCCCCCCCCCCCGCCCTGCGCCTGTATATGTCAAAACAAATAAAAAAGCCCCGGTATGGTAGGGTTAAAGTTTTTCGGATATGAGAATTCTGATTTGGGTAAACAAATAAGGAATTTATCGGATGTTTCAACTTGCACAATGACGACGTCCACACTTGTCAACCGTGCTGATTCTTGTGGTTATATATCTGGGTTACGACTGTAGGCCTACGACTCAGGTTTATTGGACTAGATTATAATAAACCCACATGATTCTAATAACGTCAGGCCATAAAGGTTTCGCGATTTTTGAAAAAAAAGAACGTGTCTTTGTTGACGACGGTGACCTACTAAATGTCGAATATGAAGATTATATTTCTGAAATTCGTAATCACTAATTCATTTATTTGTAGATATGAGAGTTCCAATCACAGTTCAATACATTTTGAAATACATGCATATTCAGAAGCTGGGCTTCATCGTTTCTGGATATTAAAAGCACCACCAAAGACTGAATATATTTAGAGAATATTAAGGTTGATTACCCGTATCACCTGTGTTATTATTGTTATTGAAGCAAGTATTCTCTCTATCACAACAGATCATCTAGCCGAAGAGATACCTGGCAGTATAGCACCAGTCTTCGCTGATGAAGACACCAGCAGTCCAGTCCCACCTGGTAGTCACGCACAGGAGACTTCATCCATTGGCTTAACAAAAGAAGAACCGAAAACAGGATCACATAACACCAAGGACCATGTTGCTGAAACAAAGGTTGCTAAAAAAAAAGGTAGCAGTACTTTCATCAACGTCCCCCCTGGTAGTGAAACTGGGGAGGTTTCACACCCTGGATCGAAAACGAAATACACGTTAACCGATTACACAAAGAAGGACATCTCCAATCTTATTCTTGAGAAATCCGACATTGATGTGGGTACTGGTTCATCCGGCACTCCTAAGGGTGTGGTAACATTAAAAGTGACAAAAGACAATGGTGGTATAAGTGTCCAAGGGGGTGGTACAGGTGTTCAAGAAACGAAGAAGGGTAACCAGGCCGAGGAAACTGGGAGTACAGCGGCTCAAGGTGGCAGTACATCGCCAGCTGGTGGTACCGATGATAGAGCTTCGGCTGTTGCGAGTCAAAAGCCAGATTTTGGTTCAAATTCGCCAGATTCTATTGGAAAAGATACTAGAGGCCCTAGGCCGAATCGGGGTAAAGAGGGCGGTATAGATCGAAGCGTGAAAGTTGGAGGAGGAAAGAAAGTTGGACATAACAAGGGATGGCTTTCTCTCAGCGGCAGTGGGAAGGCCCATGTCAAAACAATTATCAATATTGGTGGACATGGGAAGAGCGATACCAAAGGCGACCATAGAGGAGGTTGGGGAGGTGGTAAAGGAGGTGGATGGGGAGGTAGTAAAGGAGGTGGATGGGGAGGTGGTAAAGGAGGTGGATGGGGAGGTAGTAAAGGAGGTGGATGGGGAGGTAGTAAAGGAGGTGGATGGGGAGGTGGTAAAGGCGATGATGGATGTATATGTGATGAAAGAAGGAGAGGTCGAGAAAGTGACGAAGGAAAGAGACTTCGAAGAAGTGATAGTGATGAAGGAACGAGAGGTCGAGGAAGTGATAGTGATGAAGGAACGAGAGGTCGAGGAGGTGACAGTGATGAAGGAACGAGAGGTCGAGGAAGTGATAGTGACGAAGGAACGAGAGGTCGAGGAAGTGATAGTGATGAAGGAACGAGAGGTCGAGGAAGTGATAGTGATGAAGGGACGAGAGTTCGAGGAGGTGACAGAGGCAGGGAAGATGATAGAGGTGTAAGAGATGGATGCTGGTGTGGTGGTAAAGGAGGGAAATTGAGAGGTGATGACATACCGAGCAAAATTGGAGGATGGGGAGGTGATGACATACCGAACGAAGATGGATATAGAAATCTCAATGTTATTAACATACTCGGACACGAAAAAACATCCAAAGATAAAGGAGAATACGGCAATAGCCGAGGATACCAAAATATAGAAACTATGATCAATATTGCAAAGAAGAAAAAATAGCGTCTGAACTCTCCAGCGGGAAGGGACTCTCCCGTGGGGAGGGAACTCTCTAACGGGGAGGAACCCTCCAGCGTTAACCAAGTTACAGAATAAAAATATAATGTAATTTAATTTTAGTTTCTTATTTTCCCGATTTTTCTCTCCTTGGAGGGAAAGATAATCCGTCTGCCTGACAAACCATTAGAAACAATTACGATGAAATGACAATGACTACTTGCATATTTCTATCGTTTATACATTTGAGGCATTTATTGTGTATTTATGTGAGATGTCGAGTATTTCGTGAACAGTGAGTGAATAGGGTTTAACGTCGCTTTCAACATTTTCCCAGCTATATCACGACGGGGAAGGGAAGGGAGGGGAGGGGGAGGGGCAGGGGTACCTACTTGTAACAGAGCAGATCTAATGCTGCCATTTTATAGTGCTGTCCCACTGAAGTATCATGCCGTAGGCAGACATGACACCCACTCAGTCACATTATACTGACACCGAGCGAACCAGTCCTTGTTCTATCCTCTTAATGCTGAGCGTAAGCGAGGGAGCAGCAAGTTCCATTTTTCAAGTCTTAGGTATGACCCGGCCTGGGATCGAACCCAGTACCTACCGCTTACGAGGCCGACGCTCTAACCATTAGACCACCGCAGTGAACATGGTCCTGTAAATCAGATGAGACTACAAACATCTGTGTTATTGTACTTCAGCAAGTTCGGGCTATCCCGCTCTATAAAATAGAGGAAAAAAGGTCGTTTTGATCAACAACTTTTGATTCCTTCTTAAACCAGTGTTTCAAATCTTCAACCGCATCAATCTATCTATAGTTTCCTAAAATTTCTTAAAATTAAATTGCCATTCGCAAAACCAGTGAATGTTGTTTCAACAGCGTGGCAGATATTTGTGCTATTATTATGCAAATAAGATAGATGACAATTTGTTGGGTTATTTTCACTACCATTTGATGGGGATGTATATATGTCTGTGTGCGCCTGAAGAGGATCCTGTTGAATTAATTATGTGAAGTGATTTATTGAGCAAAAACGACCTTTTGTACCTCTAAATTAGAGAGCCTGGTTCGCCCTTATCTGTTCCAGTATATACAATCTGAGCCCCTCGAAAGGTATCTGTACATATTTCTCTCATTGCGTGGTGAACACGATAAATAAGATTTCACTAATATATTTATGTATTATAATGAAGCAAAAACAACACCCTTTTTCTGTATCTCGTGTTTTCGTCCGAAAAATCTCATATAAAGTTTAGAACGAATCAAACATATCTTTTCATTGTGTTGTCTTTTATTTTCAAATGTGACAACTGAACGAGAATAACAGTTCTCTGAGTAATCACAGTCAGCGAATATACGCTTCATAGAGCTGTCTCCTTGTGAATATATATCTTCCTACCTGACATGCGAACCGTCAGGGACCGGACAGTATTATTACGGTTCTTGGTCGAACGCATCTTCACAACGGCAAGGTTTCTATTTGTGAGCCAAAGGCGAACCCTTGGCTATCTTGCATAGCAGACCCGCGTTCCGCCCACATTCTAGTCACGTGATCTAGACAAACTGCGCTGATGGTAAAATACGCTAGGGTTCTTACCTTCTGTGCTAAACTATTCGCTGATACCGAATGTAAAATATTTAATCGAACAAGCATAACAATAAAATATTAATGGATAGATCAGTGAAATTTTATAGAATTAAAGTTTCAGCCCCCTAGTCTAAGAATGAAGATAAAAATTTAGAGGGGGTGGGGGGGGGGGGGAAATCCCCAGGCCTGACAGAGTTAACATTTGTTCGGTTTGAGAATCAAAATTTCACCCAATTCAAGCCCTTCAGTGAGAAGGTGCATGAGGTCGGATACACTGACATCGCGGACCGCCTTTAAAGTTTCAGTGTTTCCTACATTTGCCTGGCTTGTTGGACGTTTGATGGTAGATGAATGGGTTTATTTCTTCTTCAAATAGATTTTGTTTTAAACTTTGTTTCCTTTATATTTATTAATGTTCATGTTTGTTGAAAATGTGCGTGTTCATCTGCCACTGGGTTTATCCCACACGCTATGGTGTTTTCGAAGCTCGTCACTGTCACCATGATCGCGGTAAACAAGTGATATGATTGGTCAATATATGCAGGATATTGCTTACAGCTGAACAAGATACCATCCTCATAATATGGGTAATACACCCCTGACCGCAGTCGAGTAGACAGATGAAACTGGTAGATACTGGCGAACTGATGTTTCGATTGGTCAATTCTCGATTTGAAAAGGGGACCTTCCAAACAGTACAGCGATGTATGGGGGAGAGGCTAGTGAGTGACAAACAGCATGTACATTGTTTTATTCGCTAACTAACCTGATGACAGAAAGGCTGTCATAACAACATGCACCTTTAGCATATCTAGAACAATTAATTAGAAAACGGCGCGTTGATTTGCGTTCAGCGGCAATGCTGTGCAGTCGACATGTGATCGCCTGACAAGCTGTCACCCCTCCACCATCGGTAATACATCCATTGCATCACACACTACGGCAGTCCATACGCAAGGACTACATGTATATTCATGCAAAACACAAACAAAAATCAATAACATAAACTCGTTACCAGTGAAATCAGTGTAGGTTATTAATAAACAGATTTTCGGAGATATTTTGTTAATGCATTAATGAGGTTATTACAGCGATAGAAGGAGATTTGTATTGGCGGAGTAATCTCAACGCTGAGAGCGTGTTAACGATATTTCAATTGCGGGCAGGGAATGTAGCCACACGATAGTCGTTCAGATGACATGCGCTGTGTTCGGAGGTTGACAAGATAGTGCCCAGGTGGATCAGGGGAATCTCCATGGTATCTATCATAGAGATACCTCTGGTTTTAGCGAGGATGTGTTTTACCGAGGATGGGTCGAACGTGGCCTTTCAACCTCAGTCGCTTAGTCGTGTGGAATGGTCATTACATCGCAGCAAAGAATTTGTTGCACTGCTTTCGTCCTTTAAAATGTATTTCTTGGTGAAAGGCAGACAGTGGAACGGTCGCATTGAAAGCTTACTCATGGAAAGTACATTTGTGGGGGGTAAAACACAGCTATTATGCAATGAAATGGTTCGAGGTTTTTTTATGAGCATGTGAGTCTGCATGTTACATGAAATGTGGCGACAGATCGTTTTGTGGTATGGAAACTACGGTTGGTGTGGCGTAGTATAGCGATGCGAGCAGTAAAGCGTTGCATTTTCTGTGCTCTTCATCAGTAGAAACATTGTAATGAACAGCTGTTCGATGCAGAATGTAGCCTTTCTATGATCGTTGATAACGTTAACTGATTTTGTTTCAAAATTCGATTAATTCAATGTCGCATTATCACCGCATCTCGGTAATTGCCTTGAAAATATGCAAACGAGGTTGGAATACTCTTACATGTATATTGACCATGTAATGGGGGAAGACAGTTCATTCCATATAAATATATCTACGGCATATTGGAAGGAGAGGTAATATTGGGAACTTGTACTCATTCCATGACATTTAATTAATACAATTCAATTTTATAGGCCTTGAAACATTTGTTTGGGCAGGCCGGCATATGATGCGCAGTGGTGAATTGTCTCTTTCTCAGGATGAAAAGATATTGGTTTCAAGTGATTCAAACTGTATAAGGATAAGATATATTTTTGGCTCTGCCTAAAAAAATCTCGATAGGGTAACAATAAAAGATGCTAGCTATTCTTTCGAAAAAAAATTATCAAATGAAACTGGTCGATGGTCTGAATGTGCTGGAATTATTTGATAGCGTGATATAATCCACGTGGTGCATTGCTATTTTGCCCGTCATCGGACAATGGCAACCATCTTGGATAAGGTGCATGTAAGGTATCGCTACTCATATATTCAGAGATTAATACGTGACAATAATATCCGATGTGTATACGCTATGACTCCGTGTGAGTAAGTAGAGTCAGTCTGGTATGATCATTTGAACCTATACCAGAGAAATTAAGCTTGGAAATTGGCAGTTTTAGGCAATATCGAAAGTCGCCATCATGCATTTCTTGCTGCGAATGCGTGAAATTTGGCGCCTCTTGGCCTCATTGGACCCACCCCAATATTCTACCACAAAAAGTCGCTCATCAGCATTTCTCATCGATACATCCCCTTTGCATGTGCCCCGCACTGCACATGATATTACTAAGCCTGAAAGAAAACCGAACAAATGTTAACTCTGTCAGGCCTGTCCCCTCCCCTCCCCCCCCCCCTCCCTCTCTAAATATTTATTATTTATCTTTATTCTTAGAATAGGGGACTGAAACTTTCCACCCTATACCTTGGGGTCAGATTCTAATGGAAAAAAATCAAGAGATTCAATCTGATGTCATACTGACGTCATGTTCTGAAAATGGTAGATTTTTTTTTGTCAGATTTTCCAATATTTGTTATATTTATGCTACTAGGTATTACTACCTAGCAATTCAGGAAATGATTATAATACGTGAAATAAATAATTTTGGGTAACTTTAGGCGTAAAAAAACGAAACAATAAAAAAAAAATATTTAAAAATCCGACGAAAACGACGAAAACTTTTAGCATAGGTCACAACTTCATAGCCACGATTTTGAATTGAGTAATGATTCTGTACCCAGGATAGTAAGAAAATGGGCCCAAAATGACTCCAATATGATAAGCTATAAAGTCACACAGTGTCAGCTCTTAAGTTTTTGTCGTTGGGAGTTTGGTTGGGGTCATAATGTCGAAGTGAGACTCGTGACAGCGAATTTTGTGGTTAAATCCTTCACACGCACCTCAGTTCTCTTGTCCATCCATCTATTTCCGTGTGCTGAGGGCCAAATTCCGTGAGCATGCGCCAGAAATTCTTGCGCTCACCCCATCCAATCCTTGCGCTCTTGAAATATTCGCGTACAAAGTTTCGTGCGCTCGGGCAAATATTCTTCAATATCCGTGGTCTTTCTGAGTCCGCTTGACCCTAATGTTGTCGACGGAAACAGCCGGAGACTTCGGGTAAACTGCCCGTGGCACGGAGAGCTATTTTCGTCATCCTAATAACCGCGTCTTGAGAGACAAATTTGTTGACAAAGTATCGATGAATGAACGTCGTACACGATCATTACACTGGCGATGAAAAGGAAGAAAAATATCTAAGCTGGAGCTTGAAATAGTGATATACCTGGGACGAGTATAGAGGGATATGAAACGCGGCTCCTCTCTTTGAACTAGAGTTTGTCTCGCTAATTGATATGTTAATGAGTGATTAGTGATTGGTTAATTAATACGCCTCGTCACTGATTGGCTTTTTGTGCGCAAAATACCGCCACGTGTGCTTCGCTGCGAGTACCGCCCTGTTTCGCTGGTCAATGCTGGGCGAATACACGTGCTTATCAACTAGGCTCCATTAACGTGAACGCCAGTCAACTCAATTTAGGCCAAGATTGGTGACCAAAAAAATTTCCTTTACAGCTTAACGAGTGGCAAAAGGAATACATCATGCAAACGACAAGAAACAAAACTAGTGCACGGAGAAAAAAAATCTAAAAAAACAAATGACCCAAAAGAGTAGTTCAATCACAAAAACGTACAAGAATTGTGAGATTTGTTCAGAATTCTAGATATTTGGCACTTTTACGATTTTCACGAGCAATTATTTACAAAAACGAAAATGGAAAATTAAAACATTTTGCGTACTGTCAATGACATGCTTGCATATTTTGTAAAAACTAGCACAGATATACTTCAAAGATTGAGATAACTGAGAAGTTTGATCACAAAGAAGAAAAAAATGAGTTTTTCCTTCCCGTTCAGTTATCGGCAGCGCAGAGCGGTCGAAAGTGGTCATGAAAATATGCATCTTTTCGATGAAAATCCCTCAAAAGTTTCTTCTCTCAAAATAGTACCTGTCTCAATCAAATAATCTGATGCCAATTGCTGCAGAAGAACGTCTATAAATCTGGTAAAATCTGGAATGAATTCGTGACGAAAACTAGGCGATGCAAAGGCTCACGCGCGTAGAGCGCGAGACATACATTCAGCGTGAGTTCGCGGCGGCGCCTTTGATGTCGGGGTACGATTCATATCCCTTTAATATTCGTCCCAGGATATACTAATATTATTTACACAATTTTCATGCTTCACTACGTGGAAACTATATTACAGCAGCAACGTTCAATCAGCTGAGTTGTCGATTTCAAAACCCTTTCTCTCCCCCTTGTTCCTACGCCTATGCGCAAGGATTGTCTGTTGCGGATGCCGGGTTAGAATCCGAGTACATGGAACTGCATTCGTCCACACCAGATTAGGCGAAGGGACTGGGGTGCGTGCGTAGAGGGTATATTGTTATCTAGGTCTCCAACAATGAATATTTTATTCTGGAGTTACAACGTGGAAGACGTTACTGTGTATCAATTTATGCACCTGGCTTTCTGGTCGCCACCGTCAAACGTTCACTCTACATGTTAGAAGTATGGTGGCCGATAAGGGACATCGCTAGGTATGTGGTTTGGTAACACGAAGGCAGGATGCGAAGCGCGAAGGCAGGATGCGAAGCGCGAAGTCCAAACACGAAGGCAGGATGCGAAGTGCGAAGGCAGGATGCGAAGCGCGAAGGCAGGATGCGAAGCGCGAAGTCCAAACACGACTTCGCGCTTCGCATCCTGCCTTCGCGCTTCGCATCCTGCCTTCGTGTTTGAACTTCGCGCTTCGCATCCTGCCTTCGTGTTTGAACTTCGCGCTTCGCATCCTGCCTTCGCGCTTCGCATCCTGCCTTCGTGTTTGAACTTCGCGCTTCGCATCCTGCCTTCGCGCTTCGCATCCTGCCTTCGTGTTTGGACTTCGCGCTTCGCATCCTGCCTTCGCACTTCGCATCCTGGCTTCGTGTTTGGACTTCGCGCTTCGCATCCTGCCTTCGTGTTATAAAACCACATACCTGAAACAATGCAGCGATGTCCCTTATCGGCCACCATATAGAAGCGTTAAATAGCCTGGGCCATGTAGATGATCCAATCCTGATTCTAGTTTGATATAATTAGGCAATTAACTAATATATTGCCTAGATTCGAGATTCACTTGCCGTTCATATTAAAAAATCCAACTTGAAATATGCCAGGGATACATAGGAAAATATTAGCTGAATGGTTTGTTCAACTTCTGTTTATCTTTCTTCTCCAAAGTGATACCAAGCGCAGCAAGCGTCGCCCGACCATGGTTCAAATACTCTCGCAATCAGGGTGTTTCATATCTCCCGATCAGGGCGTTTCGCCATTTGATTGCTCTCCCTGTGGGGGCGTTTCCAATCGACAAGGAACAGGAAGTGTTTTTGAGTTCATTATGACACAAAACCCCGTTGAAATGGAACATTTTCAGAGGGGTTTTTTTTTCAGACACATATTGGACCACTTTTATACTAAATAACCGCGTCTTGAGAGACAAATTTGTTAAAGTATCGACGAATGAACAACGTGCACGATTATTAGACTGGCGATGAAAAGGAAAAAAAAATATTTTTGCTTGAGCTTGAAATAGTGATATACTAATATTATTTACAGAATTTCCATGCTTCACTACGTGGAAACTATATTACAGCAGCAATCAACGTTCAAATCAGCTGAGTTGTCGATCTCAAAACCTGGAGAGATGGGGGCGGAAAGACCCTTTCTCTCTCCCCGGTTCCTACGCCTATGAGCAAGGACTGTCTGTTGCGGATGCCAGGTTAGATAGAATCCGAGCACATGAAACTGCATTCGTCCACACGAGATTAGGTGAAGGGGCTGGGGTGCGTGCGTAGAGGATATATTGATATCTAGGTCTCCAAAAATGTATCTTTTATTCTGGCGTTACAACGTGGAAGACGTTACTGTGTATCAATTTATGCACCTGGCTTTCTGGTCGCAGCCGTCAAACGTTCACTCTATAATAAGCGTTAAATAGCCTAGGCCATGTAGATGATCCAATTCTGCCCCCCCCCCCCTCCCCTCTACCCGCTTCCACATCGTATTGCGTGTGCCCCTTGTAAACCGATTGCTGAAGGAGGGAAGGCTGTGTATTCCACAAAAGACTGCAGTCTATATTTTCCCCAAATACTAATAATTTCAGTACAAGTAGCAGATTTTACTTTTATTTATCACAAAAGCCGACCCAATTATCACGAGAAATATATTTTGTTGAATATTAAACCAGTATTCGATCAACTATAGCGATTTTTACAAAATCCAACAATTTAAATTGAAAAAAATAAATAAATAAATAAATCCGCCATTACAGGAACTCTAATGCATAGGACAGTCATGTAAATAATATTGTAATCCAAGTAATACCTTTCAACAATGCTTCAAAATTCATAGATTCGACCGACTGAAATACGTAGATTCGTATTTGACCATTGTTAGGACCAACAATGCCCATCAGGATGGTGCTATCAATATCAACGACTGTAACGGGAAGAATTATCATGTGGTCACTGAATTTTGATTTCCACTTATTCCAAATTAGTCGGACATTCCTTCGAAATTGTGGTGTGCGCTCTTTCACTCATTAACAGCCCTGAAAAATATATTTGTTTTTGCAGATCTGATGCTTGAACTGCTGGCCGTAAGCAGAATGGTAGATATCGATACGGAAGAAGGCATTCACATTTGTATTGCCAATTTCATGAAGTTAAACTTGAAAAAAAGGAATTGAGAAACGATTCTTATATCGTGTATGTGTGTTATGTAGATGAACGACCTTGACACGTATCTTCAGCGACGAGCAAGGCAGTGTATGGAAATGGATTCCACCGTATTTCTCGCTTACCAGAGCAAGATAGGAGTTGCCGCTTACGTGAAATATTCTCTACGGGTTCTAGATTGGGATGCCATTCTAGTTTATGGACTATGAACTGTAATTTCGCTGTGAGAAACGATAATTCATTGTGGGCGAAACGTCTCCGTTCGTGGGGAAGCCTCCTGTGGGGACTTTTTGGGTGTGGAGAGTGCAGATTCTATATAAGCCGGTGGAGACATTCCAACCGTGGTCAGACCAGAAAGACAGCTCTGGAGAAAGCACGCCAGGTACAGACTGAAATGTTGATTTTGGCACACTTTGCGGCCGGGTCGCAAATGTAATTGTTTTGGCCTGGGAGTCTAAAAGATTGTAGATCCTGTAGCTAGTACAACCTGTGAAAAACACGCAAAACCAATGCGAATTTGCCGGCTTGCATTTTCAGTGTGGAAACGTGTTTGCGCGGTGTACTATAGTATAGGGAACACGACAGAGTGGGAAAACCGACTGGCGTGTTTATTGTAGGCTGGGGGTATTCTATAAGACTGTAACATGACATGTATTACCGCGTAGCACATTCCGGTAATTAACATGATCAGACATCAGTATAGAATAAAGACATAGGTCATTACCAGTAGATTGTATGATATCGGCACTGTTTTACTGAACAACCCGGGCACTGGGATGTGGGCAGTATTATTTGTGTGTCGGTGTCATCGGTCGTGAAGCGGTATATGACGATAAATAGGGATTCCCTCCACCCTCAGAAAATATATGCAACTGTACTATAAATACGGGGATAATAGAGCCAATCTCTCCTACCGTTATTCGACGGCGTATCGTGCAGCCCGCAGACGGTCGTATAGACGCTGTACGGGGGTGAAAAAGACCACAGATAATACAGCCAGTACAGCCAAGACAAGATACAGTACAGGCGGGCTTCGTTTTACCGGTGTAAAAGAGAGCGCAGATATTACAGCCAGTACAGCCAAGACAAGATACGGTACAGGCGGGCTTCGTTTTACCGGTGTAAAAGAGATCACAAAGATTACAGACTGTACAGTCAAGTCAAGACACAGATTACAGACAGTACAGAAAAGACAAGGCCAAAAGACAAGATACAAGTTACAGACAGTACAGAAAAGACAAGGCACAGCACAGACAGACTTCTTCTCCCGAGAAACGTCGATAAACCGTGAAATCTACAGACCTGCGACCGGGTCGCAGAAGGTCGCAGAGGCTTGCGACCGGGTCGCAGAGGGTCGCCATCGAAAGTTTACATACAGAAATGGTGCTATAACGGTACCAGATGAAATAATAGCACACTATATACCCAAGTAGTTGTCCTGACGGCCACGGAGGGCGAGCTGTACGTGGTTCTTACCTAAGGGGTCGTCGTGAGGTTGTGCAGCCACGGATCGTGTCTATAGACGGGTCGCAGCAGCCGGGAGGGTTGAGACGCCGTGCTATACTTACCTGTGCGGGAAGCAGACTGGTGAGCTGACAAGTTAGGGTCAGGCTCCGACGACTTGGGGGTGAAGAAGACGACGGGCTGCCACATCCGTGGAGAGGCTCCAACGACTGGGGGTATATATTGAGAGAGCGTTACAGCCGTAACGTTCCTACGACTTGGGGGTGAAGAAGACGACGGGCTGCCACATCCGTGGAGAGGCTCCAACGACTGGGGGTATATATTGAGAGAGCGTTACAGCCGTAACGTTCCGACGACTTGGGGTGAAGAAGACGACGACGGGCTGCCACATCCGTGGAGAGGCTCCAACGACTGGGTGCCATATATTGAGAGAGCGTTACATCCGTAACGTTCCAACGACGGAAGAGGCGAAGGGCCAGCAGACAGGCCGCCCTTATACCCAGAAGAGAAGGGCCAGCAACCAGGCCGCCCTTATCGCGTGCCCATGCCAATTTAAAGCACTACAAATAACTGTAAAAGTATATGCATACATTCTGATATTATTTATATATAATATTAAGCTTATATGCACACACTCTGATATTATTGGTATATAACATCAAGCTTATATGCACACGCTTCCTTATATTACGTGCATATAACATCAAGTTTATTTGCATACACTCTCCTAGTGTCTGTACATATATGTAAATATCATTCCACTGCATAACGTTACATCTCTTTAGACATTCTGTCTAAGCCACGCGGTATACCGTTACATCTCCTTAGACATTCTGTCCAGGCCACGCGGTTCTACGCTATTATCTGTAATCGCGTATACTCTTTGTGCAGAATATACCATAATAGACCTTTACATCAGCGTCAGTCATCCTTGTAGGGTTGTGATCATCTCTTCGATCCCCGGATCTGTACTAGTGAAGGGGCTAACTACGGTGACGGCCAGAATGCCAGTGGGCAATCCCGGTTATTGATTCGTTTTCTCGTAAACACCACGACTGGTCCTGCTCGTACACGTTACACGTAGAAAATTGGTGGCAGCGGTGGGATCTGGCCTGATCTACAACTGAAGAGAACAACCGACTACTAGAGATGACCGACAACGACGTGCCGACAACGCCATTAACCATTAGTTCTCCAGCGGCAACACCGAGACGTCCGGACATAGCGGGTCTACGGGCTATCCTACAGGGGAGAGGGCTATCGAGGATACCTGTTCCAGCCACTTTGAGGCCGGTAGAAGCACCGTCCGAGCTGTCAACGCCCACCATCGTCGAGACCGAGACTTCGTCGACCCTCCGAGTGCTACTAGAGGGCCTCAAAAGCTTACAGGCAGAGATGCAGACAATGCGGGCGACCTTCAATCAGACGACGATGGGAGCCCCAGCGCACACGCCCACGCCCAGTGTCGAAGAGGAGGGTACTGCCAGAACCCCCACAGAACAGCCTATACGGGAACAGACGATTTGCGACCGGGTCGCAGAAGGTCGCGACCGGGTCGCAGAGGCTTGCGACCGGGTCGCAGAAGGGCGGCATTCAGCGGCTGATACTAGTGGAGAGGCCACAGCCACGACCATCCCTGTTTCCCGTAAGATGTGGGTTAAGGCTTCGACCTATGATGGGGATACGCCCTGGAGAGATCACCTGGTACATTTTGAGCATTGCGCAGCCTTGAACCGGTGGACGCCGGAGGAGAAGGGACAGCACTTGGCCGTATCCCTGCGGGGGCCAGCACAACAGGTTCTCTCCAGTCTGAAGATGAAACCAGGGGAAGCAAATTTCATCTGCCTACGTGATGCCTTGGAGAGACGCTTCGCTCCGCCTAACCAAACAGAGCTGTATAAGTCCAAGCTGAAGTCAAGGCGACGACAGAGGGAAGAAGGTCTACCCGAACTGGGCCAAGCTCTGGTGAGACTCAGCCAGATGGCCTACCCAGACGCCGGTGATGAGGTCCAAGACACCCTGGCCCGTGACCAATTCTTCGAGGCAATTGGAGAAGACCTACGGTTTAAAGTCTGGCAGTGCAGCCCGAAGTCCCTAGACGAGGCTGTACATGCAGCAGTGGAAGTAGAGGCCTTCCAAGACGCCCAGCGTGGACGTCCCGACCCCACGGCAAGAACCGCTGCAGGAGAAGACATCCCGGCTGACGTTCCTGAGGATGATGAGGACGCGCAGGCCCGACTTCGAGCAGAGATTGCTACCCTGATGGAAGAATTTAAGAAGCGCTTCCCGGGACGGGGACGCTCAAGTTCAAGGCGGGGGCAGAGGGCGGGACGACAACCACGACGGGGATGTTGGAGGTGCGGAGAAGACGGCCATTTTAGGGCGGCGTGCCCTAGACGTCCACCCTCCCCGCCCCCGAGACGACCGTCCGGGTCCGGGAATCCACCAAAGCCCCAGGGACCCAAGCCTACGCTTCATAACCAGGGAGAAGCAGGGATATACCTACCCGCGTCCATCGGGCCGGTGAAGGTGATGTGCTGTGTGGACTCCGGAGCATCTATCTCCTTGATCAGCCGCCGGATATGGGAACAGCTTGACCCAGATGTGAAACCAGTCCTTCGAGACTCCCGGTACCAATCCATCAAGGTAGCTGACGGTTCCCATATGCCTTTACTCGGAGAGGGAGACTTCAGGATATCGATCCGAGGGACGGTGTGGAAGCACACGCTGGTTGTGGGAGACTTGTCCATCGACGCCATCCTGGGGTACGACTTCCTGTATCGCCACGGCTGTATACTTGACGCAAGAGGCCATCGATTGAAGCTGGGAGGCAAGTACCTGCAATGCGAGGTTGTAGGAAGTTTCGATTGTTATCGTTTGGCCCTGGCTGAGACCATCACCATACCGCCTAGAACCCAGATGCTTGCCCCGGCCAGGGTGGAAGACGCACCGCCGGGGGAGATTGGACTAGTAGAGGGGGAGCTCGCATTTACCGAGAAGACCGGCCTAGTCCTGGCGAGAACACTTTCTCGAGTTGCATCTGATGGTAGTGTGCCTATTCGTATGCTGAACGCTTCCGATGAGTCCACAGTCATTCACGCTGGTACCTTCTGTGGTAGTATGTCCACACTAGGTGATGTTCCGGAAGAGCCTACAGAGCCGAGGGCGCGGACGACGACCCTGCCAGCATATATGCAGCCTCTGTTGGAGAAGTCCAAGGACGGCCTGAATGCAGCCCAGTTGAGGGAAGTCGACACGCTGATTTGTTTGCGGCCGATGACGATGACCTTGGACGTACGACCAGGGTGCAACATCAAATAAAGACGGGGAATGCATCCCCGATTCGTATTCCACCAAGAAGGCCGCCCCTTCATGCCCGATGGGAGATTGACAAGCAGGTTGAAGAGATGTTACGACGAGGTGTGGTCGAGCCCTCCGAGGGACCGTGGTCGGCCCCTGTCGTCCTGGTGAAGAAGAAGGACGGTAAATCTCGATTCTGCGTCGATCATCGGGCCCTGAATGACGTCACAGAGAAAGACGCATATCCTCTGCCGAGGATCGATGACAGTCTTGACGCACTGAACGGGGCCCAGTGGTGGTCTACCCTCGACTTGATGTCCGGATACTGGCAAGTTGAATTGGCGCCTGAAGATCGATGCAAGTCCGCGTTTGCGACCCGGAAAGGCCTTTACCAGTTCCGCGTTATGCCGTTCGGGCTGTGCAACGCCCCGGGAACCTTCGAACGCCTGATGGAAGTGGTATTGGCCGGTCTGCACTACGACACTTGCCTCATTTACCTCGACGATATCATCGTGTTCGGGAAGACGTTTACCGAGATGCTGGCCAACTTGGAGGTGGTGTTCCAGAGACTACAGCTTCACGGGCTTAAGTTGAAACCCTCCAAGTGTGTCATTGGCGCTCGAAAAGTCACCTACCTGGGACACGTCGTGTCCGGCGCTGGTATCGAGACGGAACCGGAGAAAGTCCAGGCTGTGAGAGACTGGCCCACCCCAGTCTCCTAGACCGAGGTCCGGAGTTTCCTCGGATTATGTAGCTATTATCGGAGGTTCGTCAAAGACTTTGCGACCGTGGCAGCGCCCCTGCATCAACTCACTCAGAAGGAGAAGAGCTTTGTGTGGACCGACGATTGTCAGATCGCATTTGAGACCCTGAAGGAGAAGATGGTAGCGGCGCCCATCCTGGCCATGCCTGACATGTCTAAACCGCTTATCCTGGACACGGATGCCAGCGGTTGGAGCATCGGAGCCGTTCTGTCCCAAGAGATTGACGGACAGGAGAGAGTGGTGGCCTATGGCAGCAGGGTACTCACCAAGGCTGAGAAGGCCTACTGCGTGACCAGGCGCGAACTCCTGGCGGTGGTCCACTTCGTTAAGTCGTTCCGGCACTACCTCTACGGGAAGAAGTTCCTACTGCGCACCGACCACGGGTCCTTGAGGTGGCTCATGAGATTCAAAGAGCCGGAGGGCCAACTCGAGGCCGGGAAAAGGCTAAGTTACTGGTGGTCCCGAGGGCCCTTCACAAGAGGATACTCAAGGAATGTCATGACAGCCCGACTGGAGGACACCTAGGTGTGTTCAAGACGTTAAAGAAGGTGCGACAAGCGTACACCTGGGTTGGCCTGCAGCGTGACGTTCGACAGTGGTGTCGGAGCTGCGACACGTGCAGCCGGAGGAAGCAGGCCGGGAAGAAGCCCCGAGGACAGCACCGCGGGATGATGACGGGATGCCCCGGAGAACGTATCGCCGTGGACCTGATGGGCCCTCTTTCCCTGACGACGAGAGGAAATCTGCATATTGTGGTCATCTGTGACTATTTCACAAAGTGGGTGGAGGCGGCTGCGCTTCCGGACCAAGAAGCGGAGACGGTGGCCCAGGCTGCGATTGACCTGTATGTCAGCCGGTTCGGCGTCCCCGCCCTGATACACTCGGACCAGGGGCGAAACTTTGAGAGCAAAGTGTTCGAGGGGATGTGTCGGATCCTCGGCATGAAGAAGACGCGGACGACGGCGTACCATCCGCAGTCTAACGGCCAAGTTGAAAGGTTCAACAGGATTCTGGGCCAGATGCTTCATGCTAGTGCCGCCCGCCACCCCGACGATTGGGATGTATATATTCCACTGACGCTGATGGCGTATCGTGCAGCCGCACACGAGACAACGGGGTATACGCCGAATATGATGACGTTTGGCCGGGAGGTGACTCTACCAGCTCACCTGACCGTCGGAGCTCCCCCGAGTGAGAGAACGGAGCCAGTGCCGTGGGTCGGGAACCTTCGTGACCACTTAGTCGACGTCCACGAGGATGCGAGGGAAAATAGTGGGAAGGCCCTGAGACGGCAGAAGCGTCTGTACAACCTGAAGGCCAAGGCCCAACGATTTGTCCCCGGGGACCAGGTCTATCTGCATACCGTAGTGACCCGGCCAGGGCAGATTCGGAAGCTTCGAGACCGGTGGCTAGGACCGTTTGTGGTGGAGGCGGCGTTGTCGGACGTTACCTACCGGATCCGGAGTGACGACGGGAGGCGACAGGTCGTGCATGTCGACCGGATCAAACCGTGTTATCCGCGGCTGGACGTGGAGGGTGACGATACGGCGTCTGAGAGCGGCAGTGACGACGGCGGCGACCAGCAGGGGCCGGAACCGGCCCACGCAGAGCCTTACGCCCTGACTCACCCGGTAGCCGTGCAGCCACCCGTAGGCCAGCCCCAGACGAGCCGGAGTGGACGCGTCATCCGACAGCCGGCCTGGCAGGCCGAATTTGAGCTGGAGCCGCGGGGAACGCCGGATAGCGAGTTGGAGGACGCGCCCGAGGAAGTGGCCGAGGGTGAGGCAGCCCCCACACACGACTACGTACTGACGTCCCAGCCCCTGTCACGTAAACGGGGGAAGCCCGACCCCTCCCACTAAGCACACAGCCGAGGTGACCTAATGTCGTGGGGCGGCTCTGCTAGCCGCCCATGTAATTCTGTGAAGGAAATCTGTGGACCTAATGTCGTGGTGGCCCGGCCAGACCGCCGGAGGGCGGCCATCTGGTAATTTCGCCGGCCCTGATGGCCAGTAATTGGCGAGGATTGTTTGATTGTTTAGATTGATTCGAACTGTACAACTGGAACTGTAGAACTACCCTCTACTGTGGAACCGGAACGACCATGACGAGGACGTCATGACTTGGAAAGGCGGGGGCAGTGTAACGGTTAACCGTTTGTGTAGGGAACAGTTTGAATCCGCAGGGTGATATGAAAGGAATGCGGCGAACGACCTTGACACGTATCTTCAGCGACGAGCAAGGCAGTGTATGGAAATGGATTCCACCGTATTTCTCGCTTACCAGAGCAAGATAGGAGTTGCCGCTTACGTGAAATATTCTCTACGGGTTCTAGATTGGGATGCCATTCTAGTTTATGGACTATGAACTGTAATTTCGCTGTGAGAAACGATAATTCATTGTGGGCGAAACGTCTCCGTTCGTGGGGAAGCCTCCTGTGGGGACTTTTTGGGTGTGGAGAGTGCAGATTCTATATAAGCCGGTGGAGACATTCCAACCGTGGTCAGACCAGAAAGACAGCTCTGGAGAAAGCACGCCAGGTACAGACTGAAATGTTGATTTTGGCACACTTTGCGGCCGGGTCGCAAATGTAATTGTTTTGGCCTGGGAGTCTAAAAGATTGTAGATCCTGTAGCTAGTACAACCTGTGAAAAACACGCAAAACCAATGCGAATTTGCCGGCTTGCATTTTCAGTGTGGAAACGTGTTTGCGCGGTGTACTATAGTATAGGGAACACGACAGAGTGGGAAAACCGACTGGCGTGTTTATTGTAGGCTGGGGGTATTCTATAAGACTGTAACATGACATGTATTACCGCGTAGCACATTCCGGTAATTAACATGATCAGACATCAGTATAGAATAAAGACATAGGTCATTACCAGTAGATTGTATGATATCGGCACTGTTTTACTGAACAACCCGGGCACTGGGATGTGGGTAGTATTATTTGTGTGTCGGTGTCATCGGTCGTGAAGCGGTATATGACGATAAATAGGGATTCCCTCCACCCTCAGAAAATATATGCAACTGTACTATAAATACGGGGATAATAGAGCCAATCTCTCCTACCGTTATTCGACGGCGTATCGTGCAGCCCGCAGACGGTCGTATAGACGCTGTACGGGGGTGAAAAAGACCACAGATAATACAGCCAGTACAGCCAAGACAAGATACAGTACAGGCGGGCTTCGTTTTACCGGTGTAAAAGAGAGCACAGATATTACAGCCAGTACAGCCAAGACAAGATACGGTACAGGCGGGCTTCGTTTTACCGGTGTAAAAGAGATCACAAAGATTACAGACTGTACAGTCAAGCCAAGACACAGATTACAGACAGTAAAGAAAAGACAAGGCCAAAAGACAAGATACAAGTTACAGACAGTACAGAAAAGACAAGGCACAGCACAGACAGACTTCTTCTCCCGAGAAACGTCGATAAACCGTGAAATCTACAGACCTGCGACCGGGTCGCAGAAGGTCGCAGAGGCTTGCGACCGGGTCGCAGAGGGTCGCCATCGAAAGTTTACATACAGAAATGGTGCTATAACGGTACCAGATGAAATAATAGCACACTATATACCCAAGTAGTTGTCCTGACGGCCACGGAGGGCGAGCTGTACGTGGTTCTTACCTAAGGGGTCGTCGTGAGGTTGTGCAGCCACGGGTCGTGTCTATAGACGGGTCGCAGCAGCCGGGAGGGTTGAGACGCCGTGCTATACTTACCTGTGCGGGAAGCAGACTGGTGAGCTGACAAGTTAGGGTCAGGCTCCGACGACTTGGGGGTGAAGAAGACGACGGGCTGCCACATCCGTGGAGAGGCTCCAACGACTGGGGGTATATATTGAGAGAGCGTTACAGCCGTAACGTTCCTACGACTTGGGGGTGAAGAAGACGACGGGCTGCCACATCCGTGGAGAGGCTCCAACGGCTGGGGGTATATATTGAGAGAGCGTTACAGCCGTAACGTTCCGACGACTTGGGGTGAAGAAGACGACGACGGGCTGCCACATCCGTGGAGAGGCTCCAACGACTGGGTGCCATATATTGAGAGAGCGTTACATCCGTAACGTTCCAACGACGGAAGAGGCGAAGGGCCAGCAGACAGGCCGCCCTTATACCCAGAAGAGAAGGGCCAGCAACCAGGCCGCCCTTATCGCGTGCCCATGCCAATTTAAAGCACTACAAATAACTGTAAAAGTATATGCATACACTCTGATATTATTTATATATAATATTAAGCTTATATGCACACACTCTGATAGTATTGGTATATAACATCAAGCTTATATGCACACGCTTCCTTATATTACGTGCATATAACATCAAGTTTATTTGCATACACTCTCCTAGTGTCTGTACATATATGTAAATATCATTCCACTGCATAACGTTACATCTCCTTAGACATTCTGTCTAAGCCACGCGGTGTAACGTTGCATCTCCTTAGACATTCTGTCTAGGCCACGCGGTTCTACGCTATTATCTGTAATCGCGTATACTATTTGTGCAGAATATACCATAATAGACCTTTACATCAGCGTCAGTCATCCTTGTAGGGTTGTGATCATCTCTTCGATCCCCGGATCTGTACTAGTGAAGGGGCTAACTACGGTGGCGGCCAGAATGCCAGTGGGCAATCCCGGTTATTGATTCGTTTTCTCGTAAACACCACGACTGGTCCTGCTCGTACACGTTACAGGCAAATAACCAATATATTGCCTAGATTCGAGATTCACTTGCCGTTTCATATTAAAAAATCCAACTTGAAATAGGTCCTATGCCAGGGATACATATAGGAAAATATTAGCTGAATGGTTTGTTCAACTTCTGTTTATCTTTCTTCTTCAAAGTGATACCAAGCGCAGCAAGCGTCGCCCGACCATGGTCAAATACTCTCGCAATCAGGGTGTTTCATATCTCCCAATCAGGGCGTTTCTCCATTTGATTGCTTTCTCTGTGTGGGCGTTTCCAATCGCCAAGGAACAGGAAGTGTTATTGAGTTTATTATGACACAAAACTCCGTTGAAATGGCTTCTGCTAAAGCGAAACAAATTATTTTTGCCATATACATGAAACTGCACGTGTAGAATTACAGATTATGGACTTTACTGATAGTTTTTTGAGCAGTCTGTGATTTTTCATATCGTGACCTGGCAAACTGTGCCAAATGTCCCGGCCTAACTATGATCTGATCACCCATCAAACGTGCATCCTCATTTTCCCCGAACACTCCTGGATACTCTGCGAGAGTTAATTTTGTATGCCTATACCGTGAGAAATATGTATTTATGAGTGATTCTCATCGTCGCTTCTGCAGACCATCTTCTGAATCCGCCATGCTGTCTCTCCAAGACCGTGCTCCAAATCTCATAACAGGACGTTGGCTCTCCAAGGGCTCGCTTCCCTCCCCATGACGGTGCTTTGACTATACGCCGTGCTCCAGTACAAGGATGTGGACTGTGATCAAACTTCAGGAATACTTCACGCTTTAATGGGACAAACAAGTAACCTATTGACGTCGAAGGTTAATGGTCAAGTCCACTGGGGAAAACATCACGAAACCATTGAAAATCACATTTTTGTGAGGGAATGTATCAGTGGGAAGCGATGTGTGAGATACAAGGTCGAAAGGTCAACGGGCAAAGTCACTGACCACCATGCAACTCACTTTAACACGTAAAAGTCATATAGATTTCGTTTTAATGACTTACCGATAGTCCATAGTGCCTATCCGGCTCTTATTTTGCACTGAATATTAAAAGGCTTGTGAGTCAAGGATGTGTGTCAAATTCTCGTGTTTTTTTGTTTTTTTTCCAAGATGATTTCCACAGGTCACAGCATTTTAACGAACTGAGGAAATTTCACAGTTAATTAAATATGAGGCTTAATCATTTGAACTGAATAAAGGCTTGTGAGTCAAGGATGTGTGTCAAATTCTCGTGTGTTTTTTCCCAAGATGATTTCCACAGGTCACAGCATTTTAACGAGCTGAGGGAATTTCACAGTTAGTTAAATATGAGGCCTAATCATTTCATACTCAAAATCGCCCAGTGGCGGGCAGTACGATATATGATATAATCATTTCTACATTTATTTAAATAGTTTATCAGAAGTATCTACGTCTGATGGCACCATCTGAACGGATGATGCGCTCACAGATATACTACCACGATACCTTGGTCTATTGTGGCTGAGAGAGACATTCCAAGCCCCACTCAGAGCATCAATGTCTCACTATAGTCCCACTGTTATTCAATGGCAAAGGAGTAAGTGAGTGAGTGAGTGAATGAATGAGATTTAACGTCGCTTTCAACTATATTTCAGTCATATAACGACGTTGGGTACTATTCCTTTTCACACCCGGGAACCACACGAGAGGGGTCCTATTCCTTTTCACACCCGGAAACCCCATGGGTGCATCAGTTAGTCGCCCCTTACGACAAGGTGTCTGAGGAGCTGAGGTCTATTCCCACCATGACCCGCGGTGTGCACAACGACATCCCAGGTCAATCCCCGGAAACCCCAATGGCAAAGAAAACTGTAGCAAATCTACAACAGGCTGCACGAAAAAACGTTATCTACGTGTGGAGAGGTATGACCATTCGTGTGGAGAAGTATGACCATTCGTGTGGAGAAGTATGACCATTTGTGTGGAGAGGTATGACCATTCGTGTGAAGAGGTATGACCATTCGTGTGGAGAGGTACGACCATTCGTGTGGAGAAGTATGACCATTCGTGTGGAGAGGCATGACCATTCGTGTTTCCACAATATTAACAGTCCGTAACAATGCAGTTTGGGGGAGGATCGTGTCTTTTCAGGACATACATGCATGGAAGCATACATTTTCCGTTTTCTATGTTTAATGACAGTCCTGGATGAAATTCGGACTATGTCTCATGTAAGTATTAAAGTCATTTCAGTCGCAATTTGTTGTTGTTGTCCAAAATAAAATAAAAAGTGTACGCGGATTGTGAATAATATATTATATTCATAATAAACTCTATTTTCGACGTCTGTCACCCAGTCCAGGTTGCAGTAGCGTATCATACAGTACGAAATTTTTTGATATTCCCACTAAAATGAACTGAGGATATCAGATATAATGATTTATATATATACATTTTATTAGAAAATTAATTATGATTATCAAATTGTGGTTATCATTATCTTGCTATACATCAAGATAAATACACATACATCCAATAGCGAAGGTTAGAATCTTCGAATAATTATGAAAACTTCACGATATATTCGATGTGACCATTAATGAAATGATTTGTTATTCACTACATTCCTGTGTTTAGAACCCGCATAATAAATATCAAAGAAAAATAATCACTTATCTGAGAAAAAGTTATTTGGGTAAACCCTATCGAAATAATCAGGTCATTAGAGGGGGTATGACCTTTAAATAGACCGTTGTCCTCGTTGAATCTTGCTTGACTCCCCGTTGATGGTTATCAAGTGTACCGGTCAGTTTTATTGACCTGTTGAAGATTGACCAGTGATATACGCCGGTGAGCCATGATATTAAAAAAAATATAGGTATGTTCATTCCCAACATTCATACGACTTATACAAGATTTTTTCCTCCAAATTTCAGCCAGATTCATGAATAATGTAGAACTAAAAAACATCAAAACGTTTTAAGTGGATTATAAAAGAATCTAAGAAAACTACGAGAGGACTCTTCTATTTTCTTAGAGAGGGAGATACATGAAGTTATATTACATGTATATACACATGAGTTCTTGAACCCCATTGGCAGGTAAGATTTGTTTTGCATATATTTTCTTCATTTGTTTATATAGATATTGTTATACATTTAAAATGAGTTATAAATTAAAATGATTGATTAGTAAACACCAGTAAGTACTCACACAAAGTTATGACACTACTCAACATTTAATTAAACGTTTTCAATCAACACATGCTCATGGATTTATTTGGTCGTCTTAACTATTTTATCTATAAATATATATAGGAGTATAGGTTAAGATTAGGATTCCTCTCACCATATCATTTGTATTTCTTCTTCATAATTGATTTTAACCTGTAAAGCAAGACTCATTGACTCCGAGTTCATCATCATACAGAACGTTAATTACGAAATACGTGGTTCTCTCAAAATAATTTGCTCAGGGATAACACAAATACTATATGCCGTGAATATGGGCCTTGCCGTCTTGATTCCCCCAAATGGAGATATTAATCTTTATTTAAAACCGAATTTAAATTTGACTAATATTTGGAGAATTTTGGAATAATTTTATGCAAATTCGGGACATCTAGTCATTGTTTACCCGTGGAAAAGGCCGCTACATCAGTATTCCACTTGAAAGAAGAGTCTGTGATTTTTGTAACGAAGAAAAAGCGTGTGATGAATTCCATATTTTATTAGAATGTCCAAATCTCCACGATTTGCCAACAAAGTGCATACCGAATTATTGCTATGTTAGTATTTAAATTTACCAACTTTCTAGCTATTCAAAGGAATCCATACAGACAGTCAACTGACTCAGCTTAATCTCTCCCCTCTGTTTTATCCAGTTTATCTATAGTTGACACTTTAGTTGATATTTTGTGTTTTGTCTTAGCCTTATTACTGTGAGGTAGGCCGTAATCTGGCGTCAAAAATCCCATCTGTTGATCGGTCCCCTATTGACTATTTGTTTAAAATGTTTATAAATCCATTTCCATTATTCTGTTTTAAAATGGCGAGAAATGAACGTGTTTCAAAATTGTTACAGGACTTATCAGACAAGAAGGCTACTGGACTTGATAATTATCAACCCGCGCTACTGAAAATCGCTACCCCTGCTATTTCCAACAGTTTGACATATAGTTAATCAATCCCTGCTTCAGTGCAAAGTACCACAACAGTGGAAAACGGCTCGTATTTCTCCCATTCACAAGAATAAGTCAAAACTTGATCCGAATAACTATCCACGGTTCTCCCTATTTTTTTCCAAAATCCGAGAGAAATTAGCCCACGAGCAAATGTATGACTTCATTCAGGAACATAATATCCTGAACCCGGCACAAGCTGGATTCAGGAAAGGTCATTCAACAGAGACAAGTCTACATAGACTGACAAAATATTGCTATGAAGAACTAAATGACGGCAATGTCACTGGCATGGTTGCCTTAGACTTGCGCCAGGCATTTGACATTGTCGACCATGGCATTTTGATTTCCAAAGTCAATTTTTATGGGTTTCGTGATACGAGTTGGTTCATAAACTATTTGTCTGATAGAAGCGAGGTATCTGCTGCCAAATAGTTCACTGTCTAGTCCGCTGCCAATTCACTCGGATGTTCCCCAGGGTTCCATTTTGGGGTCCCTGCTATTTCTGTTGTATATCAACGACATCGTGTCCTGTTAAGGTCACTGTGAGGCTAACTTATATGCGGATGACACAGCCATTTTTATCGCAAATCCTGATGTCAATATTATTAAAGAAAAACTACAACTAGATCTCAGCAATATTTATACATGGTTATGTGCGAATTTGAGTCTACACATAGAAAAAACAAATACCATGTTAATTGGAAGTCGTCAGAAGAAACGGTTTATTGATAGCGAACTAAGTGAAAATTATATTGTCCAGTGAAATAATATTAAGTACTTAGGTGTGGTTATTGATGATAATCTTCAGTTCAATGAACACATCAATCAAATTATGAGGACGTTAAATAGAAGTATTGGTGTATTAAAACGTATAGGACCATGCATCCCAAAGAAACGAGATTTACCCTATATACTGCGATTGTCTTGCTTCACCTGGAGTACTGTTCTACTATTTATAGTGTTGCAAGTAAAAATGATATATCTAGACTCCAACGTAATCAAAATAGAGAAATGAGAATTATATTGGAATGTGGTCCCCGTACACATGGAGTGGATATGTTAAAGGAATGTGGATGGTTAAGTGTTAGACAAAGATTCTATCTTAATAGATGTACCCTAGTTTGAAAGGCTATTAATGGCAATACGCCAAGTCATCTCAAAACTTGTTTCAAGCATGTCTCTGAAAAAGGGTGGGGGGATGGGGGGGGAGCATACCCTGGAATATTTTACATCTGAAAAATATTCGTATAACACAACATCTGCTCCATTAAATCTTTTCCGTGAAAATTACCGTAAAAATTCATTATCGGCTCTTGGGGTCACTAGCTGGAATAGCCTTCCAGACAACGTAAAGCTTAGTAAAACTTTACAGACTTTTCTAAGTATATAATAAGGTTTGTTGAACTTCTTTAATGTGATGTGTACACATACCGTGCAATACACTACTGTACAATATGTACATCTTTATCACCACGCATTCATTTATCTGACCATTGTGTCTCGCTGTGATATTGTTTTTATTGTTTTTATTATGCCCATGCGGTTTTTATTATTTTTATGTTGATAATGTACACGGATGAATAACAGCATCTGCTGTTTCCTTTGCAATAAAACTGAAACTGAAATCTGTAATTTATATTCCATGTTTGCGTACAATTAATATCCTAATCAATAACTATTCCTTGCCTTTGAACTCGCCGTCGTATGATACAGATTTGTCTCTATGCGCTAGTAAATAGTATTGAGAATAAAATCATTAATTCAAAATTGGTCCCAATATGATAGGCCGTCCTGCCACAAAGTTTCAGCTCTTAACTTCCTTTCGTTTCGGAGACAGTCTACACAGATGAGAAAGGGGGAGGCGGGGGCATACCCTGATTAATGTCGGAGAGTGAATTAATATTATAGTATTCAAATATCTCCAGGATAACTCGTCCTTGGTAAAGCAAAGATGATGTAACGTGTTCTCCCTGTGGAAATAGAACGTACGCCCTCAGCCTATTCGTCAGCAATACGTGCTCGGCAAAAGGGGCTTCCCCCAAGAGATTCGGTAAGTACACTATATATGATATACGGTAATACATATCTCTGACTTCTTAGAATAGCGTTGATCTCTTGTGATAGAGATATTATTCTTAGACTAGTGAGACACTTCAAGAAAACTGGCGGAATAGATTTTACATTCATTAACCCTATCTGACCTGGGTTTTTGGGGACCTGTCCAGGCCTGGAGGAGCCGCAATGCCCCCCCTCCCACCTAATTATTTTTCTTACACCTTGAGCTAGGAGGCTGAAACTTACCACACTGTACCCTTGGGTCAAGCTCTACCAGAAAATGTTAAATCCAAGATGGCCGCTTTGATGACGTCACAGTAACGTCATTTAAAAACACGGCATTTTTTGGTCCATTTTTCGGTCAGATTTTTCGAATTTTTCATTTATGATTTTTCTCCGTAAAAACTGCTTGATAAATTAGTAAATATTAGTGTGATGTGAAATAAAATAGTTTTACTCACTTTTCATCGCGGAAAAGCAGAAATTTAGAAGAAAAATGACAGAAACATCACTTTTCTGGTACCCCAATTGGTCGCCATCTTGAATTTACTCATGATCCTCACTCGGCGGGTTATGTAAATAGGCTTAAAATGACCCCAATGCGATATGCTATAAAGTCACGGAGTGTCAGCTCTCATTTTTGTTTTCGTTCTGGAGATATCGCAGTAAGTTTGGTAGGGCCTGGCAGGATTAACCAAGGAGCTGATAGAACAAACACACGTTCTTTTATTATCCTTTTTTCAGAAGTAACCAATGAGATATATTTAACCATTGTATATTTCGTGTTGGATCGATTATTTGGTCACTCCTATCCAACAACATTGGGTCGCAGGTTAATCGACCTAAGAATAGTTAGTCGAAAAGTTGGGGTTAGTTATTCCGACCCAATTGTATTGGTCAAAATTCTTTCCGAACCAAAACTTCTGTGTCGAGATTTTGACCCAAGAATGTATTCAAAATTGTTGGGGATAGAAGTTGATGAATGCATCCATGGTTACTGAATCTATGGTTGCTCTTTGCAGAATCTATAACGGTTATTTAATTACCTTTTTAACGTTCTCCCAGTATCTCACTAAGAGAGTATATATAGTCCTACCGAACGATGTATCGTCACTGATCAACATCCATTTACCTTATAAATGTACGAATGTATCAGCTAGGTGAAAATATGGCTGACATGTACCATTACCGGTCCATGGTAAAAAATTTCTGTCAACTTGTTTTGTCAAAATACACACGTCCAGAGCATGCAGCACTTCATTCTATGCTTCGTCCTGTTTCATCTTTCTAGTCGAGGTGACGCCATGTTGCATTCAACCACAGCCGCCCGGATGCTGTGTATTCTGTTTCTGGTATGCCTACTCCTGCACGCTGACACAGTTCCTCTCAACAAAGCGACGACCGGCGACCTTGACAGACATCGTTTGGTTAAACAACGTGAGTTGATCTCCATTATCCAAATGTGTATAACGATTCTTTAATAAAACAACTATAAACCATACCCGTACTCACCAGGTGACGCGTTCATTTATATTCGGGCAACATCTCCGCGGACTGAATGACTACTTCTAGATTCACCGAAGCAAAAGGAACTTCTGACTTTTGAACATATAAATAAGAAGACGAAACAAATTACTTCCTTTGTGATGCACATTTATCGTTGAAGAGGGTTTGCACCATCCACATTTGAGCAGTTGCAAAACAAATATTATCTATTTCGTTATGGATATATCCATGGTAATTGGAGTCGCGATTCCATCCATCATAATTAAGTGACTGAATTCTTAACGATTGAGCCTGGCAATAAATGACACGTTTACCACAATACCTGGGTGGGTGGCTGAAGAAAACGACGGAAGTAGAAACTGAAAAGAAAAGCTTAAGCCCCCCACCCAATATCCCTGTGTGAAAAAGGGAGAAAGTTTGAGATAAAAGAAAAAAAATGGGGTTCGAACCAGCACAATCTCGAGCTCCAGCCCGCTGTATGCATGGGCATAATAGTAACTTAATGGGACATTTCTCAAGCAGGACAGTTACAACCGCCACTGTTGTAACGACATAGAATGTCCGCTTGTCTAATAATGCCATATCCAGTAAAAACAGAGAGGAGGGTCCTCCAGGAAAGACTGTCCCTGTGGACACTTCTATACCGGGCACATTCTTAGCCTTCACAACTGCAAATATTTGGTCAATACTTGGTGTAAGCATGAATTATCTAAGTCTTTGTGAAGCTGAAAAGCCCTGGTGTATACATATGGAATTGACATTAAGCATAAACTTAACTAAATGTGTTGACCCATTCTTGTCCTCGGACTTGACTATTGTATGCATTGTCTCGTGATCCTAACAGCAAATATGGACCAAATATTTCCAACTACAAGTTGCCAAATTGTTTGCATCTTTCTTTATACAGGATAGTGATGTAATACATACTTACCTCATTTCTGCCTGTTATCGCTACGGTAGCTCAAAACTGTTTCACATAAGCATAGGGGAGCCTGGGAAAGCCTATATCTACTACCCAAACGGGTCAAGGACCTGACAAGGCCTGGTCACTGGAGTGACGAATGCGTGAAAAGGTGTTTGCGACTAGTGAATTACTGACGCTGGTGGAACAAAGAAATATGTATTAAAAAACGTATGATGTATTTATCTTTCTTTTTACCAGAATATGGGGAACATTCGGGAGGAGAGGGCACCGGAAATCAAGGAGGTAACGCGGTCACCCAGGAGGCAGAGAAAGCTAGTCAAGATAGTGGTGATGATTCTGACGAACCTGGAAATGAAGGTCCTTCAGATGGTAGTCCATCACAAACGGTTGGCAGCAATGTTCAGGGAGGAGATGAAGTTGAGCATGAGACAGATACAGCTGGACAAGATAGCGATGATGATTCTGACGAAAGAAGAAATGAAGGTTCTCCAGGCGGTAGTGCATCACAAACGGGTGGTAACAATGTTCAGGGAGGAGATAAAGTTGTGGAAGAGATAGGTACAACTGGTCAAGATAGCGAAGATGATTCTGACGAAAGAAGAAATGAAGGTTCTCCAGGCGGTAGTGCATCACAAACGGGTGGTAACAATGTTCAGGGAGGCGATAAAGTTGTGGAAGAGATAGGTACAACTGGTGAAGATAGCGAAGATGATTCTGACGAAAGAAGAAATGAAGGTTCTCCAGGCGGTAGTGCATCACAAACGGGTGGTAACAATGTTCAGGGCGGGGGAAAAGTTGTGGAAGAGATACGTACCACTGGTCAGGATAGTGGTGATGATTCTGACGAAAGCGGAAATGAACGTTCTCCAGGCGGTAGTGCGTCACAAACGGGTGGCAGCAATGTTCAGGGAGAAGGTAAAGTTGTGGAAGCGATAGGTACAACTGGTCAAGATGGCGACGATGATTCTGACGAAAGAAGAAATGAAGGTTCTCCAGGCGATAGTGCATCGCAAACGGGTGGCAGCAATGTTCAGGGAGAAGGTAAAGTTGTGGAAGCGATAGGTACAACTGGTCAAGATAGCGACGATGATTCTGACGAAAGAAGAAATGAAGGTTCTCCAGGCGGTAGTGCATCACAAACGGGTGGCAGCAATGTTCAGGGAGAAGGTAAAGTTGTGGAAGCGATAGGTACAACTGGTCAAGATAGCGGCGATGATTCTGACGAAAGAAGAAATGAAGGTTCTCCAGGCGGTAGTGCATCACAAACGGGTGGTAACAATGTTCAGGGAGGAGATAAAGTTGTGGAAGAGATAGGTACAGCTGGTCAAGATAGCGAAGATGATTCTGACGAAAGAAGAAATGAAGGTTCTCCAGGCGGTAGTGCATCACAAACGGGTGGTAACAATGTTCAGGGCGGGGGAAAAGTTGTGGAAGAGATACGTACCACTGGTCAGGATAGTGGTGATGATTCTGACGAAAGCGGAAATGAACGTTCTCCAGGCGGTAGTGCGTCACAAACGGGTGGCAGCAATGTTCAGGGAGAAGGTAAAGTTGTGGAAGCGATAGGTACAACTGGTCAAGATGGCGACGATGATTCTGACGAAAGAAGAAATGAAGGTTCTCCAGGCGATAGTGCATCGCAAACGGGTGGCAGCAATGTTCAGGGAGAAGGTAAAGTTGTGGAAGCGATAGGTACAACTGGTCAAGATAGCGACGATGATTCTGACGAAAGAAGAAATGAAGGTTCTCCAGGCGGTAGTGCATCACAAACGGGTGGCAGCATTGTTCAGGGAGGAGATAAAGTTGTGGAAGAGATAGGTACAACTGGTCAAGATAGCGAAGATGATTCTGACGAAACGGAAAATGAAGGTTCTCCAGGCGGTAGTGCATCACAAACGGGTGGCAGCATTGTTCAGGGAGGAGATAAAGTTGTGGAAGAGATAGGTACAACTGGTCAAGATAGCGACGATGATTCTGACGAAAGAAGAAATGAAGGTTCTCCAGGCGGTAGTGCATCACAAACGGGTGGCAGCATTGTTCAGGGAGGAGATAAAGTTGTGGAAGAGATAGGCACAGCTGGTCAAGATAGCGACGATGATTCTGACGAAAGAAGAAATGAAGGTTCTCCAGGCGGTAGTGCATCACAAACAGTTGGCAGCAATGTTCAGGGAGGAGATGAAGCTGTGGCTGAGACAGGCACAGCTGGTCAAGATAGTGGTGATGATTCTGACGAAAGGGAAAACGAAGGCACTCCAGGTGGTAGTGCATCACAAACTGGTGGCAGCGATGTTCAGGGAGGAGATAAAGTTGTGGATGAGACCGGCACAGCTGGTCAAGATAGTGGTGATGATTCTGACGAAAGAGAAAATGAAGCTTCTCCAGGTGGTAGTGCATCACAAACGGGTGGCAGCGATGTTCAGGGAGGAGATAAAGTTGTGGATGAGACCGGCACAGCTGGTCAAGATAGTGGTGATGATTCTGACGAAAGAGAAAATGAAGCTTCTCCAGGTGGTAGTGCATCACAAACGGGTGGCAGCGATGTTCAGGGCGGAGATAAAGTTGTGGATGAGACCGGCACAGCTGGTCAAGATAGTGGTGATGATTCTGACGAAAGAGAAAATGAAGCTTCTCCAGGTGGTAGTGCATCACAAACGGGTGGCAGCGATGTTCAGGGAGGAGATAAAGTTGTGGATGAGACCGGCACAGCTGGTCAAGATAGTGGTGATGATTCTGACGAAAGAGAAAATGAAGCTTCTCCAGGTGGTAGTGCATCACAAACGGGTGGCAGCAATGTTCAGGGAGGAGATAAAGTTGTGGATGAGACCGGCACAGCTGGTCAAGATAGTGGTGATGATTCTGACGAAAGAGAAAATGAAGCTTCTCCAGGTGGTAGTGCATCACAAACGGGTGGCAGCGATGTTCAGGGAGGAGATAAAGTTGTGGATGAGACAGATACAGCTGGTCAAGATAGTGGTGATGATTCTGACGAAAGAGAAAATGAAGCTTCTCCAGGTGGTAGTGCATCACAAACGGGTGGCAGCGATGTTCAGGGAGGAGATGAAGTTGTGACTGAAACAGGCACAGCTGGTCAAGATAGCGGTGATGATTCTGACGAAAGAGAAACTGAAGGTGCTCCAGACGGTAGTGCATCACAAACGGGTGGCAGCAATGTGGAAAATGTTACAACCGATGCCGATGAACATACTGTAGATGTATGTGATCAAGGTGGGGATCCGAATGCACCGGATTGTGGTACATCTGCGCCAGATTCTGGCTCAAACACCCCAACATCAGGTCCTGGTGTAACCACACCTGCGCCTAACTCTGGTACTAATGTGTCTACATCTGGTCCTGGTGTAACAACACCTTTGTCTAATTCTGGAACAAATACACCAGATTTCGGTTCAAATTCGCCAGATTCTACTGAAAAGGATACTGACGGTACAAAGCCGAATCGGGTGAAAGGCAAAGGCTGGGGTTGGGGTAAAAAGTTCAGAAATAGCCGTACCGGTAATGTTCGAAGTGGGATAGGTAGGAAGAAAATAGGTGGATACAGCCGGGGATGGAGTGATCGCTATGGGCACGAGAAAAAGAATATCAACACAATTATTAACATAGGTGGAGACAGACAGGGCGATCTCAAAGATGGATATGGAGGGGGGTGGGGAGGTCATCATCAGGGAGAGGAGTTAAGAGATAAGGGAGGAATGGGAGGTGATAAAACTAAAAGTGGATATGACGGTAAAGGGAGAGAAGCATGGGGAAGTGATGGAATATCAAAAAAGACGGGATCTGGAACTCTATTTGGGTCAGGTTTTGACCAATCTTACAATGTTATTAACATATTCGCACAGAGGTATGCCGATAGTAGTAAAGGGGGATATGGGAGTAGGCTTGGGTACCAAGATATAAATACTATAATTAATATTCTTAAGAAAAGAAAATAGCATCGTTTATATCAATTACAGTGTGTTTACATATTTTCCATTTCCTTTCTATAGTATTATCTGGGAGAGAATGGAGGCGGGGAGAGAATGGAGGCTGGGAGAAAATAAATAGAACTATTATATTTCATTTCTGGTCTGCAGTGCAATACAGCTTTCTTAGTCTAATTTATGTCCGGTTATATCTACAGGTGTCAAAACCATACCCAGCTTTGACAGGTGAAGTGTGCGATTCCTGCCGCTAGAACTCGCTACTGGTTTTAATGAAAGGCCAGGTCTTTAACCCAATTAAGTCTTAGTTGACACGTGTCTGGCTTTAACAAGGAATACACGACCGTTAACGTTTCATTGTTCTCTAGGGTTTTCGTATTGAACCATAAATACCCAATCCGCTGTGGGGAAACATCTACGTGGATATAGTATGCCTATCTTTATATCCCAGATTTAATGAATAGGCCTATTAGTCATTTCTGTCTCGACATCTGGGCGATGGGCACATATTTTATATATTGCTCCTGTTCACAGAAGCTGTGTTGTGGAGGTCTGGAATTCAGTGCTGATGCCGACTAGTAAACACATGAGATTGATAGAATGTTCATAAAATCATAGAGCTTCATATCATGATGACACTAGCAGATTACAAATTCATTTCTAAGCACCACCTATCTTCAAGTCGAGAAGTAGTAGGGGAAGAGCAAACCTGGTATCAATTTGAGGGTGGAAATGAGGGTGTGGAGATCACGTGGAGCTGACGTCACGGGTGACGTCACATCTGGGTCAAAGGTCACTTCCAGATCAAATGACATATCCGGGTCAAAGGTCACTTCCCGTCACGTGTTTATATGACTTCCCGGATATATACGGATAAATCCCCCGTCCAGTTGAATTGGCTTCCCAGTCACGGCAATGTTAATCCCAGTCGCTTCGCCTGAATCACTGGAAATCTTTGAGAATGTCCGTTAATCTTCGGGAATGTCCGGTAATCTTCGGGAATCTCAGACCTTTGACCAGGAAGTGACTTTTGACCCGGAGTGACTTTTGACCACGTGACCTCCAATCCCTCGAATTTTGACCACGTGACCTCCACTCCCTCATTTCCACCCTAAAAAATGATACCAGGTTTGCTCTTTCCCTACTACTTCGCGATGTAGATGATTGCGAATAAATACGAATTTGATAAGATAGCTCAAGAGTGCATGTTGTTTTAAGTTAGTCTGTCTTGAAAAGACTGAAGCGGCGTCATACTCCTCAGTAACGGTAGCTATAAGAAAATATGTTTTTTATTAGGTGATAGAAACGGTCTCTGTTAACAAAATACAGTAATTAAAGGGTTAAAGAGCGTAAGTCTGTTTCGGTAGGTGTATGGACTCAATAATAAAGGCCGTCTGTTGAATTAAAGAGTTGTGTTGTAAACAAGGTTTGATCAACTGATGTCATTTGTAAACTATTGTTTTGGCCTGCCTAGAAAAGACTGAAGCGGTGAATTAATCCTCATGAAAATCACGGTAGGAAAACTTGGATAACGTGCATGTCAACTTGGATAACGTGCATGTCAATGGTAGAAGTTGGCAGGTAATCGAACACTTAATTCGTGACTAGTTTCAAATTGCAGTTTCATGCAAAGCGCCAACTTCTTCCCAGTGTTTGTTTTATCTGACTTAGCACAGTCTTTATGAATTATCAGTGTCTTGTGATATCCGCCTCTCTTTTTCGATAACACGTTAATTAGCGCCGCAAATTGCCGCATTTGGTCCCCAAACAATCCAACTTGGCACTGATACAACAATTTCCGCAACGATGTAGTGACCTTCCTTGCAGAGGTGTTCGAAGTTGACTTTGACTTACGAAAAGATGGTTTCCTCTGAACAATATTTCAATTTTTCATGTGTTTCAATATTTGAGGAAGATGTTTTTTCTTTTGCCTCTTTGAGAGGGTTAGAAAGGCAGAAATTGTGAAAATTTTCACCTTAAAATCTTCTCTAAAAAAATGCGCCAAAGTGCGTAGAATAGGGAGTCAGTCAGACATAAGTTTGACCCTTGTGTCATGGTACCTGAGTTTTAATCACGTGATATTATTGCCGTGCAGTGTAGCGAGAAAACGAAGTTATCAGACTCCACCCAATTCTTTGAAACTCTTATTAATATAGTTAAGCAAGGAACGAAGTGATACAATAAATTGCTAGAACAGGCTATTAATGTTGGTTATTCTGCTTTCATTTAGCCGATACACCTGATAAAATGAGCTGAGAAGATTTTAGTCTCTCAGAGTTGGCCCTAACATGGGACTTGAAATTGCGACAGGCGCTAGATTGTATGTGCCGCTCATATTGAGTATGGCCTTTTACACAGACAGTTTGAAAGGCCCTCCCACAATATTCCCTTCAAAATAACAGTAAAAAAAATAGCGATTGATTATTAGTACGACCCAAGATGAAGAACGTGGTATATTTTCGGAGTTCCAAATCTCATCACCATTTCTCGAAAAATGAGGGGGATTACCATAATATATTCGTGTTCGAGTTGACAAAGTTAATTGATGGCGTATTAGGTAAAAATAGACCGTCCGTGGGTGTGTCGCTCATATTCCATGCCCCAAAAAATTGCCGAATAATAAACCGCACACACCTGTATGACCCTACACGGCACTATTGACCCTTGTGTCAGTGAACACGAATACATAATGACGTCTCCCTACGTGGTTGAGCAGCGGTACATGAAACAAGATTACTGAAGTTTTATATGGAGAGGATTACAAAGTTATTTCAAGCGTGATATTTTATTACGGTTTTTACAACAGCGTGAACTTTCAACATTAGCATATTACTTTTAGAATAAGACAGGATTTCGGATGTTCATTCCATCGCAATAAAGAATTTGTTCGGCAGTATTCTACTCTTGTCCATTACAGTGGTGAAATGCACACAGCGGAACTGATAGCTAACCTTGGAAAGTACGTTTGCTTCACGAGATTGTGGGTAGAAAAACACAACAACCTTGCAATTAAATGCTTTCCTTTATGGGCGTGTGAGTCTGCATGTTACACGAAACGTGGAGACAGACCGTGTTTATCGTATGGAGACTACAGTTGGTGTGGTGTTATATAGCGATCCGGACAGAAAAGCGTTGTATTTTAGATTCCATTCCCTTGCCTGGCCTCCTCGTCAAACGAAAAATTGCAATGAACATCTGTTCGATCAACCCTTGTTGATTAGAATCACCAAGTTAACTGCTTTCGTTTCTAAGTAATAGAACATACCCTACATTTCCGACCAATGAGAGAGATGGAAATATCTATTAAGAATAGCTTTAGCCGTTAAGAATAGGGTTGAGTTGTCAGAAAGAATGCTCTGATTGGCTGCCGAACATTCTGACTGACAGCTCGGTCAGACAGAGAATGACAGATGAGACAAAACAAAACATTCAGTGGACGTGACCAGATTTTATACTGCACTCCGATTAGAAATCACATGTTGCATCACGATAATCAAATGAACAACGTTAGATTACAACTTATGCCAACTGGATTTAAATAAAGGCATATCCCGTATATAGCCCGAAATTTGTTTTTTGTCTGGTTATATGCACTGCATCTCGGCTCATCTTTGCCATGATAATATGCGAAATAGAGGAGATTTCTTGTATATTGATCATGTAGAATAGCTCATTCCACATTGAATATACAAAGGGCATATATAATATATTTTATCAATTGGACGGAGAGGTAATATTGAAAAGTTGCACTCATTCCATGATATTTAGTAAACACAATTCAATTTCATATTATAGTTAGGCCATCGTGCATTGGTTTCCGCAAGCCGGTATATACTGTGTAGTGATAATGAAAATTGTTCTATTCTCGGGATAAAAAAAAATTGGTTACAACTGTAAAGAATTATCCTTTTTGCCATTTTCCATGTCGCTATACTAATTTGTTAGTAAAAGACGGAACATTATTATATGAGTGGTGATTTTGGTTCAGAAAGACGCAATACCGATTTTTTTTTTGTCTACTACACTGCATGTAAGATAAAACGTTCGCAATATGATAGGCGTTTACTTTCAGACACATCATCGAATGTTAATTTCAAGTCAGCAAAGACTTTGTCCAGCATTGTTCCGTTCCCGTTCTACACTGCAATGTATTTCAACAGACAACAGATTACTATAAAACGCAACAATTATCAGAACTAAAATCCGAGTAAATTTGCTTTCTGATTGCGGCTTGACACACAACAATCATACCGTCATACACTCATTCTTTGAAAAGGCACCTGAGATAAATCTGACGTCGCACTACATGCCGTGCCGGCTGATTTAATTGTTTCATTGTCTGGTCAACTCCATGAACGAATACGGTGGAAATGAACATCACTTGGGTGGGACTAAACATTTGACAACACAAGACAACGGCTTCTGATTAAAGCCCACGCTCAACTAAGAATCGTAGTAAATTATGGACAAGTGCAGCATACTGCCGAAAAATGTCTCCGTTGCGATGGAATGAACATTCGAAATCATTTCTTATTCTAAAATTAACCCATGGTCTGCCGCCACATCCTTTGAAGTTTGCTGTGCATTATTTGCCGGTAACTTGCACGCTCTACGGTGCCGTTATAGACGACCTCAATGACTTCCGTAAGCCACGCCCATTGTCTGGTGAATTCTCATTGGTCAATTAACCCTGGAGAGGCAGACATTGTGGGCGGGCTACAAGAAATCAGTGAGAAGTCTGGAAAGGAAAAAAATAACACAATTTCAAATTTGCAGATCAACAGTATATTAAAATTCTCAGATCAAAGTATAAAGTCAATTATCGAAATAAAACATCAGTTACTTCTGTATTTGATGATCAATAATTGTCGATTTACATGTAAACAAAACTGTACCATAACTTGAAGTCCGTGTACTGTCCATTATAAACACATAACAAGATAATGCCATACAATAACTATTACGTAATATGCTTATGTTGAAAGTTCACGCTGTTGTAAAAACCGTAATACCAATATCACAGAGTAATGGAAGTCATTTTGTGGAGTTCAGTTTGTTATACACGCCGCAAAGAGGAAAATTTATGCAGAGTTAACTATTGAGTGTCGACGAGCTCCAAAGTGGACGACTAATTTAAGTGGACAGACTTTAATAGCAATACGACATATTGTCTTAACATCAAACATATATTATTTTGTTATTACTGTTACGTTATATATTGTGTAAATATGTTCATATGTGACAGTTTGATAAACTAGTCTTCTCGTTGTGTAAAGTATTTCATAAACTATCCACAGCGGTCCACGAAGAATTGTACATGCAATCTGGACATCTCTGTCAAGAAACTTCAACAGTGTCCTGTGTGAGTCTTGTGATGAGTATGTCAACATGGTCAACGCGAACTACTTTTGCTAATTTGTATTTAAGGAAAAATTTATATTTCTTCAGCTTGTTATATCCCTTGAAAATGCTGTATATGTTGCAATGTACGTCCATGACAAATGACAGGGGGATCCTAGTTATGCTTTTCAATTACCTTGCCACCTCCCTCGTGTAACACGACACCAATTTAATTGTCAAAGCGAAATCCTGTACAGGCAAAGCCGGACGAACAATTCCTGTAAGATTTAATTCGGTGACGATTCATCACGTGCTTGAGAAAGAGAATAAACGTCATCAGGGTTTAGGTATATTGTATGTATGATGGTAAATGCCGATGAGTTATCGGAGCGTGGTCCCGTCCTGTGATTATTATCAATACGGTATTTTCTTTCACCCTGCACAGAATGCGCAGAATTATCAAACCAGGCCAGAGAGCACTTTGTCTTTGGCAATTATTTCATCTCAAGCCTCACTATGTAGATGTCAAGTTAAATGAAACTTTTTTGATCTTTGGTTCCTAGCTTTATTAACCCTATCTGGCCTGGTCGATTTTGGGATGTACCACAGCCTGGGAAGAGGTTGATTCCGCTCTCTTCCAAAGTTTGTTTGATCCCAAAGGCTAATGAGATGAAACTTACCGCACATCTTTTGGTCAAGCTCTACCAGAAAAAATACAAGATGGCCACCATGATGACTGGTGAATCATTTTTGGGCATAATGTGGCGGAATTTTTGGCACTAAATATGCTCATTATATTAGAGAATGGTCGTTACAGGTGAATAAAATATTTCGTAAATTTCTGATGACCTTTCATGGGCACCATTATGGATTTACCCATGATCCTTTCCACCTAGGATTATGCCAAGGGGCTCAAAATGACGTCGATGTGATCATATATAGCCGCATATAAGACTTATTTCCATTGCGGATTTATACCATCACATATATGTCATATTTATAAGAGTTATTTTTGACGCCGAAAAAGGTCAAAAACATAATTTTGAGAACCCACAGTAGTATGTGTAGCGGAAATTTACTATCATTGAAGCTAAGACTATGATGTCACTTCCGCTCACGTGACTTCTGGTACGGGGTTACTTCCGGGTCAATCGTCATTTCCGGGATCATATCCGCTTCAAAGGTTACTTCCGGTGACGTCAATTTCAGTGACATACGGTGACATCATTTTTGGGGGATGTCCGGAAGTAAAGAAAAAATGGCAGAGTCATCCGAACCATACACCCGGGGCTATGCCGGATTTTCTGTGGAGAGCATGTTACCCCTCGTAGAACGTAAACAATCCAACTATCCAACGTTTATCCTACCTGGGTCCAAGATGGCGATTTTCAAGATGGCTACCGCTATGTTTGGCCTACGTCGCCCCAGGTCATTCCCGTACATGACATCGGTGAGGTGTGACTGGTGGACAACACGTTGTTAGTACGTCGGTGCCGTTCTTGTGACCAGTCACTCCACATTTCTTTATTACATAAATATCACCGATGTCAATATTTTATTAAATATATAAAATATATACGGATAAAATTGATAGACTGCTTGTCAAAGAAAGTAATATTGCCAAAGAAATATGTCGGCTCTGGTGGGATCGAACCCACTACCGTCCGCTTGACAGTGCAATGTCTTATCATCAAGCCACGTTACCGTGCCTTCTTTCAGTGTGTGTTATATTGGAGATTTCCCCGATATGTTATATTTTTTTACCGTTGTATTTGAAGAACTTCTTTCTGAAGACAAATATTGTGCTAAACCCCACGATAAAAATTACGAGCGAACATCTACCATTCACCACAAGGGCGAAACGACGTTCACTCTAAGTGTAGTCGAAGGGCAACAAATCTTGGTGTATCTGCTGTCGAACTGCGATTTGGAGTCTAGGTTTTTGTTGATGAACGCTGAACAACGTTATTTATGATGGCCGAGAAGGGACATCGCTGTATTGTGTTAATGAATCTGGACCGACACACGAAGGCAGGATGCGAAGTCAGGATGCGAAGGACGAAGGCAGGATGCGAAGCGCGAAGTCAGGATGCGAAATCAAAACATGAATCGCGAAGTCACTTCGCATCCTGCCTTCGCGACTATGCATCCTGACTTCGCGCTTCGCATCCTGACTTCGCGCTTCGCATCCTGGCTTCGCCACTTCGCATCCTGCCTTCGCGACTTCGCATCCTGACTTCGCGCTTCGCATCCTGCCTTCGCATCCTGACTTCGCGCTTCGCTTCCAGTCTTTGCAATGCTTTGTTTTGATTTCGCATCCTGACTTCGCGCTTCGCATCCTGGCTTCGCCACTTCGCAACCTGCCTTCGCGACTTCGCATCCTGACTTCGCGCTCCATGTGTTGATTTCGCATCCTGACTTCGCGCTTCGCATCCTGCCTTCGTCCTTCGCATCCTGACTTCGCATCCTGCCTTCGTGTGATTCATAACACAATACAGCGATGTCCCTTCTCGGCCATCATAGTTATTTAAATGGTCACACTCCACAACAATCCGGGTGTTATATCTTGTATTAAAAAAGGGAAACAATGTTCCCTAAAAGTATGTTCAAGCGGCCCAGCAATACACCAACACATCTCGATCTTCGAGACAGGCAATACTGTCCGCATACGCTACTGTTCAGACCTTGCACCGTTTGACTGTTCCAACACCACGCCTCTGCGCCTTCACCCATTAAGGCTGTTAAGTCGGGGTGGAGGGGTGGCAGCCCGTATGGGTCAAAGTATTCGCCCTGCTTTTCTGTCGCGTACACGGCCACTCATTGTTGACCGGGACGATTCATCGTCTCTGTGTTGAGGACGTATGCGGCAGGATACGCACGGTTTAGCGGGAACACGTCTCGGGCGAACACCCCTTAAAAGATAGTGCGAGTCCCTGGGTCATCCTCCAGCACGGTGGTAATCTGGTCTGTATCCATGTTAGGTGCCAAAGTCACACAGGACGTCGCGCGCCTTGTCCACTTGAATGATGTAGTAATCACATTGGTGGTGCTCCGGCAGGCTCGTGCAAAATATATTTTCAACCGTAAGTTGCCTTGCTTATCGAGCGTCAGCTGATGGTTGTTCTCTAAGGCGGGGGTCAGATCAAAACAGAACAGCGTGTATTCCCTTCATCCTGGTTGATTTGACCTGTCGCTGTAAACAGGCTCTGAGAGGCCCGAATGAAATTCTCGCGCCCAAAGTTCGGTGTTAAGGTAGCGGCTGGGAGCTGTTGTCCGTCCACATGTAGGGCCACAAAATTGATGCGAAAGTATTTAATGTCAAACGGGTTCTCCGAGTAAGCTCCGTTCAAACTGGTATTCTTCACACAGGCCAGGATCAGTCGCTTGAGCAGTTCCCCCAAGGACAAGTTTTGTTTGTTGCCGCTCGTATTACGGGCAGGCACAGAGAATACTTTGCATTGCACACGTCGGATAGGGTACTGGGCTGGGTTTTTGTTCTCCAAGGCTTTGAGGTTCCTCAGTTGGATTCGGGGGGAGGGGAGATTTGCCTTAATGTCACACTCAAGGTTGTTCACTCATATGGTGACGGAGTACCTGGAGAGAACCACCGCCCGTCAGCAAGTAACTGACAAACTTCCACACATAAACCAGCTGGGCTCGAACCCGTGCCGGTTGTGCGGTGTGAGGCTAGCGGTCACCAGCGAAGCACCTTAGACCACTCAGTCACAGGAATGCATCTTGGATGACGATCTTATAGTCGGCTACACGCCCCTCTACGTCAGTGGTCATCAAGGCGAAGGTCGTGGGCGCCCGTATCGATCGGATTTTGATGGGGATCTTCAAGAGGTAACGGTCTGGCACGGAGAGGTTTGCGTTCAGTCGACCGATGGGATCGACTGAGCTGCCGCTCGCGGTGAAGCCTCTCCGTTTGTTCCATCCGGTATTGTCTTTCTTCGTGCCCATGTAATCGGGTTTATCCCGGTGGAATAAGGGGGCTGTCAACTGAGATTTTTAGCCTTTGGCCCGTACGACAACAGCGTTTCGATGTAGGCCTGATAGGGGTACGTGTTGGTCGTCACCGATGAGTTTGTCGCTGAGAAAAATGTCCAATTGTTGAAACACACCGTTCATTCAGAAATTCGTCGGGCCCACTGTTGCACGGTCGACGATTCTGGAGGCATCCCCATCTTGGCTTTCGCATACAAATATGTATGGGCTAAATCCACACAAGCCGTATCCGCATTGCTGATGGTGAACTCGATGGACCCTGTTTCGTTGATACTGGAGAGCGGGAGATGCTCCACCTACAGTCCCTTTTCGGCACTGGTCTGCGTGGGTGGGATGGCCCACAAATTCAATGTTGGTGGAGGGGTAGGATACGTAAAGGTATCCCGGGTCTTCGATGTGCGTCCTCGATGGGTCGGTCTTCGACTGGTGCGCAGTCTTGGTGGTGCAGGTATTTTATTCCTTATGGTGCGTTGTACTTTGCCGACCAAGACGCCTCCTGCCTTTTTGGCTCGGAGTTTCAGTGCTTCGCGGACGAGGGCACCGCTGATCTCATCTCCCAGGGCTTGCACCCCACTTCGAACCGCTTGTTCTCCGACCGCGTTCACCGCGTTGACGACCGCGTGTCAGCAGTGGCAGGAACTTTGCTCCCTAGCACGTTCCACAGCCCATGAACTCGTTGGATGCGTGTACCTGCAAAGACAGGGAGGCCACCCTCGGCCTGTTTGGTATAATAGTCCATATAGCTGTGTGCATCGCACTGCTACGGCAGCTTCATTACACAAAGTTGAGAGAGCGTGCTTGTCGAAAATGACGTGTGACCACCACTTTCCGAATGTCAGAGGTTGCCCGGTGTCATCCCTTATATCGATGGTGATGGTATTGATGTCAATCTGTCGCATCGGTAGATAAAGCTCGTGGTTAAAGCCCTGTGTGATCCGATTTCGTAGTCCACTTGCTCTGAACAGACGCGGAGCAGGGGAGCATCGATATCACCGACAATATGACCATCCACCACATCCGAATAAGTTCCAGCATGGTCTTCCCCTGAAATCGATCTGGCCCAACATAGTTATCCGTCTCCAATGCACACAGCAAACGGGAAAATATTGATTCATCCCGGGCTCGAGGACTTGATGAGGTTGCGCAAATCCTGGATGAATATTTTGGGTGTGAGGTACTAACCTTCAGGAAAAGTGAAGCTATAGGTGTTGCCTTCGTACAGGACTTCGTCCCACGCCGTATAATGTTGCGCGTTGTACCAAGCGTAAGGGTACTGCATATCCACTAGGTCATGCAGTACTCGGGAGAGGGGTGGGGGGGGGGCAGGTGTTGCCCGCGTCGAAACGTTGTGCTGGTTTACGCCGAGTCATGGATCTCGATCGGCGTTGTGTGTGGGTTAGTGTCAAGGGCGTCTGCTGCTGCATCCTATTCCAATACTGAGGATTTCCGATCATCCCTTGCGTCGTTCTACCCTCGAGCCAAAGCCTTCCATCCTGTGAGGGCCATCTGTGACCTGCGTTGACGCACCCGATCATTCATGAAACCCACCATATCAGTGCCTGAACCTGAACCTGAACCTGAAGTTCGCCTTTCTAATTCCAGGACATGTTCGGATTGTCTTTTAACCTTTGCAACAACAACCCATCCTTCCTCTGGAACGACGCGGGTAAACTTTTCATGACTTTTTCTGCCACCCGGTACGAGGTTGAGGGTGGTTAACCTGGTAATGGCGGTTGTGAGACAAGCGTTGCGGACTGTGCACGTTGTGCAGGTTGTGCGACTTACGCTGGGCTTGACCCAGGGATCCTGTATTGCCCCAGGAATATACCGTTGAAGCGACCAATTTTACTGCTATATTTTCCCACTGTCGCTCAATTCGGGTCGTTGAAGTTTCTTTTGCATCTCGTGATCGAGTGTGATCATTGTTTTCACCGTATGTAGGATGGGGTACGGAGAGTACAGGCTTTGAAGCAGGCGTTGGTCCACCAAAGCCATTTTTCTTGTGGTTTATTGTCCACCGAAGAATCAACTCAATAGAGGACTTAGCACAGAGGCAATCAACAGCGCTAAGACGGCCCCGAGAGAATCGCCTTTCCGTACGATCTGTTTCTCAAGTGTTTGGGAGACTCGCTTCTGGACCAGGATCCGGAGACCTCTCTTATGCTTGGCCAACTTCGCCTTTTGAGTCGGAGTCATAGCACGTTCCCTTTTAAGATATTGAGTCCGATCTCACGCAGACAGCAGACGAGGGCAGGGTCTGCCCCACGCACAATAGTCTGGACCAAGTCGGGTGGGGCAGTCTTTAGTACCCGGAGCGTCGGGTGAGGTTTTAAACACCACCAGGTAGTGAGGATAATTTCAAACTGATGTTCCGATGTTCTTTGTTTTACTGAACAGATTTTGCACAATGTAGATGATGCTGAGCTCCTGATGAGGACGCCTTTCGCATAAGATCATCGACGACCACCAAAGTGTCCGGTTCCTAGTCGATCAGGTTGTTTAGGCCTTCCACGAACGTGATGTGGGGCATTGTTGCAAACGCCGCCTGCCATTCCCCTTAACACCACACGACCCTGGCAATGGGTGGGTAATCAGGCTGTAGGCGTGCTGAATGAGTTTCTGGAGGAAGTGCGTCTTGTCTGAGCCCGTCGCTCCCGCAATGAAGCAGGTGAAGGGGTGTTGCCACCGGGGGCCCATGATTGGAGGTGTATCCGCTGTCATGGTAACCCGCTCTCGTAAATTTGGTACGAGTGCACCGGGTTCGTCGGTGCGTCGAACTTTGATACCGTTGTCGAGTGTTCACTGCGGGTGGTCGTATACGACGATTCTTCCGGCCTACTGGGCGCTGCAATATTTGGCGTAGAGCTCGATGTTGACCTGGACTGTATACATGGTGTGGTAGTGGTTGCTGCGTATGGTTTGACTGGGGTAGGATAGGTCTGTAGATTCGTTTGACTGGCATTCCCGACTGGTGGCTGTGCCCTAGTTGGGATGAGTAGGGCGCGAAGATAGGCAACGTCGTAAAACAAACCTTCGTACGAGATGCCCAGCAGGGTTAGCAATGATGCTACGAAGCCCTCTTGTGCTTTGTACGTTTTAAATGAAGCTGTGTTCAGATGCGGCTGCATTTTATCCATAGCACTGCGTCGAGCGTGGAATGAACGATGACGGCGGTGGTTCCTGGTTTTATAGGCCTTTCATCTGGTCGGCCGCGACCCAGGAACTAAACTAACTGGGTCAGCCTTGCCATTTCACAAAGTGCACCGTCACTCGGTGTCGCTCGATTTTCAGGATGCGTTCCACAGTGTGGTAGTCTTGCATTGTTTTCAACACGGGTTGTGATTCTTGCTCGTAAAACATCCCTTGCAGAGGCTCCCCTTGAAGATCTTCCAGTTCATTCACCAGCGGTTGTCGGAGTACTCGGCGTGTAATCAGGAAGTGCTCATCGCTCGAGTTCGTGAGGTAACTCTTTCTCGAACTTGACCTTGACTTTACTGATCTGTACAGGGTCCCCGATATTAAACACCTTCCCCGGCCGTGAATGGGATTGCATGGGGTACAATTACAACGCATATAAGGGAAGTGGGAAGAGGTGCCGACATACTGACAGAGCCACATGACTTCACAGTATAGTCTTCTGGTTAACCTATTCTAAAGCACATACCAAGAATCTAACGATTCGTGATATGTGTTGTATCTCAGGTACGCTTTTATTGTCCCTGTTCATGTGGCAACTTGGATGACATGACAACACCGGACTTGGACTTCGTTGCGTTCGGTAACGGTGATGGGGGCTCTCTGAATACTCCGGTGATAGGCCCGATTTTAACCGCTCACAAGTTTCGGGAGGATATCGATATGCCCTCGTGTATTCTCAGCCGTAGAGTGCTTGTACAAGCGACCTTGTTGAACCTTTCGAAGACCCAGGCCTAGGTCTCGTTATATGTGTGAAAGAAGAAAACCTTCTGAACTTTCAGAAACTGTTGGAAGGGTCTGTTAAGGAATCCTGCCTTCATCGGTTTGCAAATACAAGGATTTTCGGTTCGTCTTGAAGATGTCCCTGAACACAGCTGCAAGATCCCCCCCCCCCTCCGTTTTCGTTCGGATAGGCACGATCCACGCATACTTAGACAGGATATCGACGCATGTCAAGATATATCGATTCCCATCGTTGTGTTTGGCGGAGACGCTCGACCTAATCCGCTTGCTCTTGAGCATCTAAACCGTCAACGATGACTCGTTTCCATAGAAAATGGCGACGGGTAGCTGGATGTAAGGTATAAATGTCTTGTTGGTTGACCAAAGTCTCGGACTTGCGATTGACGAATGCCATGGGGGTTAGCGGCTTGATAGAGGGCAGACGATGTACTATAAGCAGCAGGACTATCGGGAATGTAATACAACTGTGATGTCCAACACCTGCTCCCAGCGCCTCATGGCCATTACAACACATATAAGGGAAGTGGAAAGAGGTGCCGACATACTGACAGAGTCGCATGACTTCACAGTATAGTCTTCCGGTTAACCTATTCTAAAGCACACACCAACAATCTAACAATTCGTGATATGTGTTGTATCTCAGGTACGCTTTTATTGTACCTGTTCATGTGTCAACTTGGATGATATGACCACACGGCCCCTAGCACCGGCATAAGGGGAAATAGATACAAATCTAGAGAGCTATGATGGAAATGCTCTGACAACTCGCATATTGGTAATTGGTGAGCTGTTCCGCTGTGACAACTCGTACACTGGGGATTGGCGAGCTGTATCGTCGTCAGATGAAAATTATGGCATTTAACACAAAGGACTAGTCTGTAAGGCCCGAGGTCGACCTAGCATCAACTTCCCACAAATGCCAACATATATCAAAGACCAAAAGGGGGCGGGCCTCGGGGACGAAACGTCCACCAGCAGAATCTCGCCATATACAGGTAAAAATTACAACACATATAAGGGAAGTGGGAAGAGGTGCCGACATACTGACCAAGTCACATGACTTCACATATAGTCTTCCGACTGATAAGGAACCCAGGGTGTATTGTGTATTTATAACGAGATCGATGTTCCTTTCTGAAGCATTCATCGAGTTTGCCCTCATTGTATATATGCTGGATTAACTGAGCCTAGCCGGATAATCTATAGCGTCGTCGTCCCCGACGGTGGACTACGGGTGTTAAATGTTACATCTTTTACGGAGGTGAGAACCGGAGTCTATTTCCTTGACGCGGACGATAATTTGCTCACTGGGTTCTGCCGCCGCATCACTCAGGGGACGAGCCCAGGCAAACAGGAAGGCTGACTGCTCGTCCGATGTAAACAGCTGGTCCACAATAGGTACCACTTTCTCGAAGGCTGTCCACAGATCAGGGTCTAGGGTGAAGCTTCGGATGGAGTTCTGGTAACGTCACACACGTGCGAAGAACGGTCCACGGTGTACGTAGATGGCGTTCTCCATGTGGATGAGATTCCCGTCGAGTTCACTGCTCAACACCCGTTTAAATTTGGTCCAGCCGTCACGGTGTAGCGTAAGCGATGGTGACTGCAATGGTGACTGCATCCTCATAGACGTGTAACCCCACCTCTGGTGTAAGGGAAAGGACGCGCGATGAATGACGTACACTGTCGCTGACCCCCGAATTTGTACGCATCACTCCCAGAATGCAAGTTCAAACAGCGTAGCCCCGGGTTTATGGTTTAACATGGGAAACGACGTCACCGGACGTCACCGGAAGCAACCTTTCATCTTTGACCCGCATGTGACATTTCACCTTTGACCTGGAAATGATTTTCTGGCCCGGAAGTAGCCCCCCACAGAAGGTCACCTGACCGGAAGTTACGGCATCTGTGACGTCACGGGATGTGACGTCATCACCCTCAGGCTCAATGATAATGAATTTCCACTAGTTATACTACTACCCACCATAACCGCCATCTCGGATTTACTCCTGATTCTTTGCACCTAGGATAATGCAAATAAGCTTAACCATATCTGGTCGTATGCATATAACAAACAATATATCGCAGCTCCCGAACGAACGGAATAAGATAGCTTAAACTTTCTGAGCTTCCCGCGATTCTTATTGGCATCATAGGACGGTTTGTTCAGAAAGCATTGTTTTCGGTTATCCCTGTCCATTTTTTCTCCTAAAATGAAATAAAGTAATCCCAAAACCAATTATCCCTTATCATATTAATTCGTTTATGAGAGAAAATATTGAAAAATATAAATCGAAAATCGATCAAACAAATCTTTGCAATTTTGACATTTTTGCACTTCTTTTAGAGTTGACCCAAATACATAGTAATGGAAGTTTTAGCCCACTACACCCCCAAGGGGTAACAAAGTTAAATAGCCACTCTCTCCCCCTCCAAGGCTGTGATAGGCCTCAAATCGCTCTGGCCTGGTAGGCCTAAACTGAACCCAATATAACAAGCAGTCAGAGGATGCTAGATCCCCCGCCGAAATGGCAGCAATTTTTTTAGTATTGTTGGTCTCGGGTGATATACATGACGGAGGCAATTGCTACTCCATAGGCGTTGGATGCGGAAGGGTCTTTCTGCTTCCCCAAGATCACCTCAGAATGGCAGACTGAATGTTGATTGCTGCTGTAATATAGTTTCCATGCAGTGAAACATGGGAATTATGTAACCAAGATGCAACCCCAAGCGACATCTCAAGGCATATTGTCTGCAAATCAAATTTGACGAGAATCTGAAGACGTCCTCAACCTATTTCCCGGAAACCAAATTTTAAATATGCCACCAGCTGTCGCCACCAGTAGGTGCAAGCGTTCGAAACGCAATCCCAAGCACCATCTCATGGCATGGTATCAGCATACGAACGTTGGAAAGAATCTGAAGAGGGGTCTTACCAGTATATGAGTTGTCAGAGCATTTCCATCATAGCTCTCTAGATTTGTATCTGATATCGCTTATGCCGGTGCTAGGGGCCGTGTGGTCATATCATCCAAGTTGCCACATGAACAGGTACAATAAAAGCGTACCTGAGATACAACACATATCAAGAATCGTTAGATTCTTGGTATGTGCTTTAGAATAGGTTTACCAGAAGACTATTCTGTGAATTCATGTGACGCAGTCAGTATGTCGGCACTTCTTCCCACTTCACTTATATGTGTTGTAATTCAAGTTATTGCTCGGACACGAAATTTAGATTTTGCCACCCGGTGTCGCCACCTGTAGGCACAAGTGTGCGAAACCCAATCCCAAGCGACATCTTATGGCATATGAATACCAAATTTGATAAGAATCCGATGAGCAGTTGTCAAATTATTGCCCGGAAACAAATTTCGGATTTTCCCACCAGGTGTCGCCACCTATAGGCAGAAGCAGGCGAAATACAATTCCAAGGGACATCTCATGGCACGGTATCTGCATACTAAATTGGAGAAGAATCCGATAAGCGAAATCAACTTTACATTTTGACACGAAGTGGTGCCCCCTGTAGGCGCAAGTGGGCGGAACGCAATCCCAAGCGACATCTTATGTCATGGTATATTCATACCAAATTTAAGAAAAATCTGATTAGCAGTTCTCAAGTTATTACCAGGAAACAAATTTGGTATTTTGCCACCAGGTGGTGCCATCTGTAAGTACAAGTGAGCGAAAGGCAATCAAACACAACATCTCCTAGCATGGTACATGCATGCTAAATTTGAGGAGATTCCGATCAGCAGTTCTCAAGTTAATTGCCGAAAACAAATTTTGATTTTAACACCAGGTGGCGCCAACTGTAGGCGCAAGTGGGCGAAACGCAATCTAAAGCGACATCTTATGTCATGGTATTACCCGGAAACAAATTTAGGATTTTGCCATCAGGTGGTGCCACCTGTAAGTGCCCGTTTTTAAGGTGCATACCATATTCGATAGAAATATTGGAGGAAATTTGAATTACACCATTTTAAGTGCAGCATAATGTTTAGGGGTATAGGAAAGTTTTATTGTCAGTATTTTTGTAAGCTTACATTGCCTATGTTTAGGCGCATACCATAATAGGTAGAAATGCTGGAGTAACTGGAATTGCACCATTTTGAGTGTAGCATAAGGTTTGATAATATAAGGGAGTTTTCAGCAACATATTTGGAAGTTAGGGGCAGCTAGGGTAGGGCTAGGGCTGGATACAAAAGACAAAGAAGAAAATGACTGGAAGGCTGCAGAAGACCCACCCCAATAATTAGGAAGGGGAAGGGTGTGGTAGTGGCCAGAAAAGATCACAGAGATTACGTTGGGCCAGTGGATATAGCCGAGAATTCCCGATGATCCTCGACCAATGAGAGAGCTGGAAAGGCTGACAAAGAGAATTGGGAAAAGCAAGGCATGATCCGTCCCACTAGATCTAGACCCAGCCGTGTAGACAGAGGTATAGGCCCAAAGAGGGATTTGTGGAAGCAAATATACAGGTAAGCTTGCCGTATCCTCTTCCAGGCTAAGCGCTATTTCAACTCCTGGCATGGTACATGCATGATAAATTTGAGAAGAATCTGATGAGCATGCAGTTATCAAATTATTGGCTGAAAACAAATTTCAGATTTTGTCACCAGGTGGCGTCACCTGTAAGCAGAAGTGGATGAAATGCAATTCCAAGCAACATCTCAATGCATGCATGCCTAATTTGGGAAGAATTCGATGAGCAGTTCTCAAGTTATTGCGCGGAAACCAAATTTATAAGTTGTTATTGCGTTTCAGCCAGATCCACCTCAAGGTGGCGCCACTGAGTCTTGTTCCAATCTCCTGTACATGTCCGTGGATGTCCTTGGTTGTCCATTCAAATTCTTCACAAGCGATAACTTCCAAATGCTTTCTCGAATTTCTTCGATATTTGGCATATACATTCCTTGTGACAAGATGTTGATTGGTATTGCGTTTCAGAAAGATCTGCCTGTAGGTGGCGCCACTAGGGGTTTTCCGTTCTTTTGTGCTTCAGGGGAATCCGACAAAGCATTTGGAAGCTATCCTGATATCCATGAACTGGAACAGACACACTTGCGGATAGAGACAGAAGGTTAGCCGATCCCTGATTGGCTCAAAGAAATACGTCACTGAGCTAAAAATAGACCATCTGCGTGGGGATATCCTGTGAACACGTGGTGACGGTAGTTTTCCCATAGTGTCAAAACACCACTGCTGCAGCACTGGAGGCAGATCAGATGAGGATGCTGACCATCAGGCCGATCACGTGAAGTAAGTGACCTATTTTTTTATCGTGCACTCGAAGACGTCACATCATGGAGTTTGGCAAAATTTGTCTCAAAAGTGGTGAGAACTCGGATATTAATTGTAGCTTTGTCCGTGACTGTGTCAACCTGAAATGATGATAGTATTCAGAGTTTACTACCCATAACTGTGAACAGTCAGCCACATAGTTGGATTACACCAGCATCAGTATGCCTACATGTAAATCGAAGATTTAAAGTGAACTGGACAACACGTGGCACATATGGTGGGTGGGCGACAATCGGTGGAGGGGGGGATTCAGTATTGGAGCTAGATCTAAATGTGCTGAAAATGTTCTCTAATTGATGAAGGTCTATTCATACTGCACACTTTTTTTGTTCCAGGGGAAGAAATTAAACGGTGCGAGTTGCTTCCTGAAAAGTTCCGGGAGGAGCAGTCTTGGTTCAGGGAAGAATTTGATCGTCCACACTCAGTCATCCGTGAGGAATTTTCTACCCCAGCCATACAGACATTTCAGGAAATCATATGGCAAAGCATCCCTTGGGATATTCTTCCCCAATATGGTATAAATATTGGGGATACATGGATGTTGTCAGTTAATATCTCCGCCCGCCTGTCCCTCTTTCCACCTCTTTCCTGATCCTGTGGTGATAAATGAAGTGCTAATGATCCATATCAAAATGTCTACTTGAGGAATAAAACCTAAAGTTAACTTAAAATAGTTACAGATAACTTTAAGTTAACTTTAGGCTTCATTCCTCAAGTAGACCATTTGATAAGGATCAGGCAGATTTTATTTTTGCTTCTTTTCCGTTGGGCATAAGGTTCCCGTATTCTGAGATGTGCATTAAAACAAAACGACGGATGAACTGTTCATTCTGTTGGCTCTCAAATCGATAGTGAAGCATGTGAAATGGCATTTTCACAAGTCCAGGTAAATCCTAGATCCTCGCAGAGGGTTTACCTGCACATTTTTGGACATAAAATGAATCTTCGGGGTGGAGAATAAATTGGGGGAGTCGGTGATGATAAATGAACTATCACTTTCAATGAACTTATTCTACATGAAATAGTCAGTATGCATTATTCTGGTATATATGGATACATGTGATCATTATCATGCACCAGGTATAGTAAAATCTAATGTGTATGATACAAGTTTGTAATATCTGGATACACATGCTATGTGACATTAGTGTAGTGGATATGGTAGATGAGTATCACTGTATGGACTGTAGATAAATGACTAAAATAAACATAAAGTTAAAGTATATGTTGAAGCAAAATAAATATATGTGGTGTGTAATCCCTCTAATAATTCAGTCACTATTAGGAAGTGAAATTCGGCACAATAAAATCTTGGGGTGATCATATTAATTAGAAAAGGAAGTTGACAAAATGGTTCAAAATCATGCATATAATCCATTATTTCTTCTTTATTTCCACGATTTTAGCGGGTAATCAACTTTTTAGAACGGCCGATTAAATTTTTCCCCCAAAATTGAGGGTGATTGAATTTTGATAGGGGTATTGGATTATTATAGGGATTACTAAATCCTCATTTGATCCATTGAGCAAGATATTAACTGCTGTTGCTGAGATATTATGTATGCAATTGAGGTTTACTGATAACGGAACAAAACATTGGCATGTCCTATTTTATGTGATACATAAAGTGACTGGATAGTATATGTGCCTAGTCAACACCATTTGTATCTAATTGGATGAATATGTATATGATCTAATCTTGAGGTTAATACAGATCAAATGTAATGAGTACTGGTAGCAAACTGATTATGTATTTGAGATTTTTAATTTTCATGACTAATAGCAACAGTCATGGTGATGGAATATTATATCACAGTGGTCTACTTTATGAGTGTTCGTGATTAATTTCTCACATCAACTTAGTGAACATCTGTAAGAAACGCTCCCCATCTCCTGATTAGCTGATTCAGATCTAAGCAACAAGTATGATATATTTGATTGTGTCTGAACCTAAAGCAAATTCCACATCATTTGCAGCAAAAGGCCATTGATTACCGATTACAAAGATTTATCCACATTTGATAGATCCATGGTTTTAGAGATATTTTATCAGTTGGCCAATTTATCCAGACCATTTTGATCGACTGATCCTCTGACCCCAATCTTCACTATATTTTGGGAATTTCATTGTGTTACAGTGTCAAAGAAAATTAATCCGCCCTAGGGCGTTTAGACATACCAGGTAGAGTATCTTATTCCGATGATTACCCAGCACTGAAGCTGGCGAAGCAAAATACAGCCCCGAATAAAGAATCAAGCAATTAAAAGCAGTAAGAGACCTAGATTTTATATTTAGATTGAATGTGAATCGAACACAACAACTTTATGGTGTTTATTAGAACACCTGTACAATTTGGGACAGGATTCTTTAATAGAGAATAACTACGATGCAATCTCAATCCAGGGCACGCATGTGTATTTGTTTATACGGAAGTTACAACTACGCATGAACCTCGGAAGGCCCAATATTGACCAATCAGGGATCGGCTAACCTTCTGTCTCTATCCGCAAGTAACAGACACAAAGAAGCGAAACTCAGTGGCGCCACCTTCAGGCGGATGTTGCTGAAATGCAATAGCAGCAGGTGTCTTGTCGCAAGGAATACGTATGCCGAATTTCGGGGGAATCCGACAAAGCGTTTGGACGTTATCGCTTGCGAAGAATTTGAACCGACATCCACGGAGTGGAACTGACATGAAGAAGCGAGACCCAGTGGCGACACCTTCAGATGTTGCTGAAATGCAATAGTCGCAAAGAATGCGTTTGCCAAATTTCAGGAGAAACTGACAGACAAAGCGTTTGGACGTTATGGCTTGCAAAAAAATTAAACGGACGTCCACGGACACAAAGAAGCAAGACCCATGTTGACCCAGTGACGCCACCTTTAGGCAGATGTTGCTGAAATGTAATATCAACTGGCGTTTTGTCGCGAGGAATGCATATGCCGAATTTCGGAAGAATCGCAAAAAGCGTTTGGAAGTTATCACTTGCGGAAAATTCAAACAGACATCCACGGACATAAACGGACATCCACGGACAAAAAGAAGCAAGAACCATTTTAAAGTCCCCGGCTGCGTTGCGGCGGGGGACAAAAAGCAGAAAAGTTACAAAGGTCCCGATGTGATTGTTATTCACATCAAAGTTACCAAAGAGATCCGCCCACCATTTTCTGTGGGCGACATGTATCATTATCTAGTCCTGCAGAGTAACCTTCTGGCACGCCTGACTTATGTAGGTGGAAGACCTCGCGAGCAAACACCCCTTGTCCGTGCATATTCACGGATCGTTCTTGCTCACGGTTGAGATTTGGTCCATATTCGTGGTAGGTGAAATAGTTGCAGAGGATTTTGTAACCATGCATAATCTCCTGGTGTCTCAGTAATATCTGGTGAACGTTCGTCTATAGAAACAATGGAGCAACACTAAGCTATGTTGATGGGTTGAACATCGACTGCGAGAGTATTTCAGATAGGTTTGGTGATAGCTGTCAATGTAGCTAACCATCTTCCGGATTCGCTTTGTAGGTTATTGAAGATGCAATCATATGCAGTAAATCACTAAAAACAAATGGAATTGGATGGCACAGCAGTAGTATATAAAGAGTAAATGCATGTCCGTTGACACCAGGAGTACCACCAGTCTTGTGACTTTACTTCCGGTTCTGGTCACGTGGCCGGAGGTGAACTTTGACCCCTGTACATACGCACAATACCGGATGTTAATAATGGTGAGCAGGGGTCAAAGGTCACTTCCGGTCACGCGACCGAAACCGGAAGAGACGTCACAAGACTGGTGGCGCCCCTTGGTGTCAACGGACATGCATTTACTCTTTATAGATATTAATAATGGTTACCCGGTGGCGCTCCCTGTCGGAAGTAGGTCAATAGGCTCCAATTTCTCTTTTGCAATACCGGATATTAATAATGGTGCACTGGGTCAAAGGTCACTTCGGGCTCACGTGACAGCCCGGAGTTATCTCCTCCTAGTTCCAGTATTCGCCATTAGGGACCTGGCCATAAATTCGAAGTATCAGTCACCTAGGTCAATACGACCGAATTAGCTCTTTCAAGCCCGAAGCTATCTCTCCCTAGTTCCAGTTTTCGCCACCAGGGCAACGAGGAACTAATAATAAAGAATGTATGTAAAACTCCAACGCATTTATAATGTGAACTTTCAAGATGGCAATATCGCCAGCACTATGTCCAGCATAAATGACAAATGGGGATCACTCATCATAGCCATACAGTTTTCCCCAAAATCGTATTGCCAAGAAAAAATACAGGAATCCATGGGAAGTAAGACTTATAGTAATAAAGATAACCTATAGGTGTTGCACGATGTTATCATGACGAAACTAGCATCAGTGCGATCACAGGGTCGAGCATGTCGTGTCTAGTATATCTCCGCAAAAAATAAATACACAAAATGGCGGCGCTGCTGCGGGAATTCTCCTTTTGGCATCGATCGTGCTGCCCTCTGGAGGCAAGGGAAGATAACTCGGACTGGGCGAACCCTCTATGGGGCAAATTCCGGGTTATCGCCCGTAATTCGCACATTTGCATCCATACGGGGAATGCCTGTATGAGGTATGGGGGTGGTAATTTTTTTCATGTGGATTTTACTATGGGGCGTGGGATCTTGTTTTCTTCGTCTCGTAGAACACGATGGCGGGGTTTCGAAGCTAGGCGGTGAAATTTTTTGAAAAGTTCAGGTAGGCCTGGATTAGCCTACACTGGATCAGTGGGCAATGTTGGTCCCACTGGGAAACCCACTCCTGGACATTTGCGATATGGGTTGTGAGATCTTGTTTTTCTCGTCACACCACGTAGAGCACGATGGGATGGGTCTCGAGGCTAAGCGGTGAAACTTTTTTTAAAAGACACTGTGCGCATGCGCATTGGGCAAGTAGCGCTGGGGCCCTATTGGTCCGATGGGGTCGAGTAAGGTATCAGTGTGAAGCACTCGTGAGGGAGCATCCGGCTGGATGGGTATGATGTGGAACTGACGTCATTCCGCGCATGCGTAGTAGACAAAGGCGTATGAGAATGAACGTTTTGGGGTCGAGGTGGGTCCCTAGTGGTCCGAATGGGTCGTGGGAGGTGTGAAAGTGAAGAGCTTCTCCAGAGCAATCAAGTCATGGGTCAGAGCAATCAAGTCATGGGTATGTGTATGTAAAATGAGGAATTGTCCCGAAAATATAAAAAGCGGAACACGGACTTACCCCTGAAATAGGGGAAACTCTTATCAACCAGATCTAGAGGGGCTAATACCGGTCCACGGCTTATCGGGGTCTGCCGAGAGAGGCAGGGTGGGTGAGTGGGTGTATGTAAAATTAGGATTTGTCCCAAAAATATAAAAAGCGGAACACGGACTTTACCCCTAACATAGTGAATGCCCCTATCAACCACGTCTAGTGGGGCTAATATCGCTTCCCTGCGGATCGAGATGTTTCAAATATTCAAGAGGCGTCTACATGCCCTTTCGGACCTATCGTTGAGGCCCAACAAGAGTTGCCTGTCCCTGAATACGATTGTATATGTCCTGCAGCTATTTCAATGTTAATTGACATGTCCGGGAAAATGCAACACGAGTTATCTGTCCCTAAATATGACTGTATATATCCTTCAGTTACTCCAATGTTAATCTCCCGGAATGCACGTCATCAAACATGGCCCCCGACAATATAGTCGGCTTACGCCCCTTTTCTCCACTCGTCGTCTTCATGGTCTTCACCCGCACCTCGAACTCTATAGTTTTTTCACTCCACCTGTTGCTCTTGTAACTTGCCATCTTCCTTCCTCGTCAAAAGTTTGTGCTGGAATGCCCGCTCTTGGCCTAGAAAACATGTACTTTGTCTGTGGGCTGTGGCTCTCTATTTTACTGCAGCGCTCTTGCATTGTTTTCTGGGCATTGATAGGTTACATCTGGCCCCATCCTAGGCCACTGGTTGGCTAGTTTTCGAACCACCACCTATACCAGAATGGTTGAATCCCACATGTCTGTTCAAGCATTGGGCCTTGACGGCCACTTGTTTATGCTCGTAACCTATTGTACGGAAAACACACAAGACAGGGTTTTGGATGAGATCTTATTTTTGTCAGGTTGACGAAGTCAGCCCGTACTATGCCAGCGGTCTGTCAATTTGACCCATGCACTACAGTTGCGTGACCTCTCTATGACCTCTGCACGCTGCCTCGGTTATTCGGTCATGCATAATGAAATCTACGATTGTCTCAGCATCGATCGTCATTATCAACGGTCGATATCTAATCTGTCTTCACACCGATTTTCTGAACTGTAGAGATAATGATAATAAGAAATAGTGAAAGTATTGTCGTACCAATATCTTTAGGCTAACTGTAAATGCGATTATGTTTTGTATGTATTTTTTCTTCTTCTTCGGTGGTGATTCGTTGTACCTTATTCCCAAAGTCGTCCAGCTTGCTCTTCCAAGGGCCAGCGAGCAAACGGTCGGCAAGTTCCAGATGTCGGTGTGTGACCTGGAAACGGGGTAGGCCTCTAAACTTCATCGAGATGACGCCATATTGCACTCAGGACAACAGCAAACTAGTACTGAATTTTAGATACGTTATTCGGGATTCTTTATTGCGTCCTTTATTGCATACACTTACCACAAATTATAAAATCATACCCTGGCGATTATATCAAGCCTACAACAGAATACATTCTAGACGTGACATAAACTTTTCGCGGAGAACTGGGCCACACTGTACGCCAGTAACTTACATAGCAACACGAGTTGTTGTTGTAATTCATCGGATAATTTCTACGATTCGTTATTGTGAGATTTACTGCTATGTTTTATAATTTCTTGTATTGCTCATGACTGAGTGATTTACTTCGAGAAGAATCAGTAGATCCTTGTTTCCTACATTCGCAACTGTTATCTGATCATTTCTTATGAAGGCGTTGTTCTCTCTGTCTGAATTGTGATTTTTGTTGTGCAATTCACATTTGTCTTGAACTGTGAAATCTTGGAGTTGAATATCTTGGAGTTGGTTCAATATCTTGGAGTTGGTTGAATATTTTGGAGTTGAATATCTATCTTCGAGTTGAATATCTTGAAGATGAATATTTATATAGTGAACCCTTCCCCCCCCCCCCCCCCCCTCCCCTTTGGGAATTTTGTACACTATGTTTTTCTGAAACCCCAATGTGTCTGAAGAATAAATTCACTTGTTAGCACTCTGGCCGTTAGGGCATTTGGGAGATAATGGACATTAAATTACAGGCATGGGGGTATGAAAACACATTTCCAAAATGGTGATATAGGTAAGAAATACGCTATATCTCACACAAAACATCTATCAACCACAACATATTTGGTATCAATGGAAAGGATATACAACCCCCTAACTTCTGGTACCATTTGGTATGGAACCAAAACAAACATGACGCCACAGTTATAATGTCAAAATTATAGTTAAAAAGTCATTTTTACAGTACTCAAAACAGCATGTACAGAATCTCACATAATTGCCCAAAATGTGTCCAATGTATCTTGGATTACGTAGAATTGTATCGCATGTGCCATCGGATCAAGTTTTGTCTTCATCGAATCATAAAACTTGTCATCAGAATAAACTAAAAAGCTTTAATTACTTTTGAGGAACAAACGCCAAACGCCCTTCAGAGGTGCATGTGTTTAAAACACCAACGCCTTTCTTCACTTTGCTCCATTTCATATATCCGGCATCTAGGAAGGTTATTACTGTCATCGAAGATTACAAGAACAACCGGTTTTAACAAAATCGATGTCCACATCAATGCCCCGACGGGATATTTATCTATGAAATGTATGTCAGAATATATGCCCGGTAAAATGATTAGTGAAAACAGCTATGACTGTGAGGAATTATGGCATGCCACCAAGTCTTCATGTCAAATCGTAACCAGTTGTGAGTTAAACTTGCTTGTTGGCACTCTGACCGCAAGGGCGTGTGGCTAATAATTGGCAGCGAACTAAGAGGCATATATGGATGTCGACATGTATTGCCGAGATGGGGGTATAGGTAAGAAAAACTTTATATTTCAAGCTAGACTTGTTGAAAATACTACAGCATCGATATTAGTAGAAAGAGTGTGGCATCGTGTAACTTCTGATGTTAGTTTGATGTGACGTTACGTACTTGTTACGTCACTGTGGAGTCATAACGGTTGAAATTTGGTCAAAATGACATGTTCACCTAAACAGTTTCTGAGAAAATTCCAGAATGAAACATGTTATGTTCAAAATTACTCAAATTATCATGAATTACATAGTTATTCTATCACCAATGGAATATTCGTAGTGTCGCAATGTGAGCGTCTAGGTCATTATCCTTCATTGCTCTGATGCACCGAAGGATACGCCAAACAGTATCCATGTATGTCATCCAGGACTGCGCAGTCTTCCCGAGACTCCCCTGTCTCACACTAGAATATATTTGGAACAAGTTTTGACATGTATCGTTTGTCATGACTCTCTCCAAATTCTCAGACTTTGGTGATTCTGAAAGTTGAGTTGATTTTGAGTTCAACTTGAGTTGATCTTGCCAAACAAGTGAGTATGCTTTCGTCGCTACTGCCAAGTCGAATGTGGCTATAGCGAAATCTTGGCCCACGTTTTCTGATGCTCTCTGGGAAACTTCAAGAACATGTTGCACAATGGCATTCTCTGTTATAGAGGAATGAATAGACGGCATGTAATCAACCATGGACTGTGACTGATATGAATAGGAGGACTCAACAATGTCTGCGGTTTCAGAAAGCCATCCACCTCATGTGGGTACAGTCTGCATTCTACAACTCATCTTTCCACACAACATCAATATGAAATCAGAAAACTCAACATTGGCATTGCCTTCTGTTGTGGGAGGATCTATTTTGCTAACATTTGCCTTTGCGAAGCAAGGCTTTCGTTCTAGTGGAGTGGGATGCACCGTTCTGGCAAGAGACTTTGGGTCCTGACTGACAGTAGCAATTGCTATTTCTTCCTGTCCTTGAACCTCCTGTATAATAATACCGTGAGTTGAATGGGTGGTACCAGAACCCGATGGTGTTTCCTCATCCAAGTCGAAGTTGTCTCAACAAAGGTGCAAAACTGCATTATTTGCTGGCGATATTGTTGGTGGAAGGGCAGATTCACTTGCTGTTATGCTATACACATCGCGGTCTCCAGCTCAAGAGTCTTTGTATACGGAGTCCAAAACGGTTTAAAATTGTGACTCTTTAAGCACTTTCAGACAATTGACGAATTATCATTGCAAGAAGGACATGTTTCGGCATCGTCCATTTGCTATTCGTTGTGGCATAGCATATATCCGGAGAACTTGATCTGACAATCCGGTCACCCTTTGCAGACAGGGATCTTCGTGGTTTACCGGAAACTACAAAAGAGGGAAATTCCAACACCAATTCCGGCAGTTACGTTTTCTCTGATACAAGCCAAGACGCTGTTGGTGGCCAGGGCATGTCTGTGGACGTTGCCCGCGAGGAAATAATGTAACTTCTTAAGGTCATTGCTGCATCCTCAGCCAGCCGTTCATCTGAAGCAGCAAAGTGCAATGCTTTTTCGACAGCTTGACCAGTGGAAACGTCAAAAGAATGAACCGGTTCCCCACGATATGAAGGCTGCCAGAATTTAATTATGTTACCAAAGTGCTTGATGAGTTTGTCTTTCAATTTGTCTGTTTTGTAGTTAGGGTTGTACATGTCTGGGATATGTTCCCCGTAACATGGATATACGCTCAATCTTCAGATATGTAATTATGTTTTCTTTCACACAATTAAATATGAACTAAGCTACTTCAGCGTGAGCTTGCAACATTGCGATTGTCTCGTCAGGCTCCCCGGTGTCTGTTTCTTGTCTGGCAGATAGAGTACCAGTATGTCGAGTGTATTTTGCGCCGACAAGTTATGGTAGTGGGCTTCGCGTGCTACCAAATCTGTGTCACGAATGACGCGTAAGATTGCCTCATCATATTTGCTCTCAGCCGCTGCTATTAATGCTTCTGCTGTTTTTGTGACACATTTAACAAGTGATTTTCGTGTTCCTTTGACTTTAATATCTATTTTGTTACATAATAAACAGCTATCAGACGGCAACAGGACAGAGGAGGAAGCAGAGACCTCAGATGATCGCTTTGTCCTTTTTGCCATACTTGGACGGTCATCACACTGATGCCCCCCTTCTTATCCAGAAAGATATCGTTTCATCCTGTTAATAAGAGTGAATGTTTAGTAGCACCAACGATGATGACAATGAACAGACGAGTCAAGGGTGTGGGTAGATTATTGCAAATTCATCAAGCCTTTGTTCTGCAACGGTCGAAGTTTACCTGAAAGCTGCTACCTGTTTTATTTTCAAAAAAAACATAGACAGAGGCTTCAACTACATATCGGACTTATTCCGATCAAAATGTACAATACAGACCCTCCCTTTTTTCATCGCTCTGACCGGTGGATACTGATCTATGTCCCTTTCCCTTACCCTTATAGGGTTTTAGTTGAATGGGATGCTCCTTCGACATTATTCATACAATAAAACGCTGATTTAACAAAATTTCAAAAGTGTGTCTATGTGCGTTGAGACACTGCGTATTTTGAAATGTGCACTTGAAGGTCAGCATATCGGCACCTCTTCCCACTTCACTTATATGTGTTGTAATCTGCTGGAATAGCTCTATATCTACATCTACATATTTACAACAAAGATATAGATGGCGCTGCTACTTAGATTTCGCGAATATCCGGGCTGCTCAGTGGACAGCAATCAGTAACGCAGATGAAGCTGCGATGTTTACTTGCATAATGTCTGGGTATGTCACCTACAAAATCTATGGAAGGCAATGTTACTTTGAGTGTGCTTTATATCATATAAATTATTGAATCATACAGTAGCTATAATAATTTTGATCTGTTTCCCAAAATGTGTTTTTGACATTACGAATTCAGTAGGAAATCAAAATCCGATATAAATATATATATATAAAGAGCGGTCTTCTGATGTGGAGAAGGTGAATAAGAAAAAATAACAACAAATAGCCTTCTTGACTTTCTACATCATTCTATTCCGACTGCAGTTTCGAACTTTGCGTTCTTTTCAATGAATATTGTACAGTTGCAATGACATGGGTTATATATGCCATAACGTGTGTACGTTGTCCCCAAACAACAAATCTATGGTTACACAAGTTAAGACATGCTAATCTTGTCCATAGATTTTCTATACATTATTAAGCTATACAAGTGAGAACAAGAAACTAAGCTAGTAAGCTAAATTATAATACTAGCTGATTCATAGATAGTAAAAAGGATTAAGGCATGTGGATGCCATTGAGAGGGGGGCGCATTTTGTCAATAAACATTATTTCTTTGACATCTATCAATGCCTGATTACCCTCAGGTACTTTGTAAAAAGGAAAAACCTGGTAGAAAACAATGGTTCGCATTATTGATCTGCTGTCTGTGTACTGCTAATCTTGAACAAATCAGTTGTTTGCCCGATATATTGTTTTCCATAGTTCGCACGGACAAGAGCGTAGACAACAAATTTCGAATCACATGACATATTGAATTTGACCTTAAAATCATAATCTTGATGAGTGAACCTGATACTAGGCCCCTCTATAATATGAATACATGCACCACACCTCGATTTTTCACATTTTGAGACCCGTGTATCCAATTCAGTATCTGAAAACTGTGCCCGCGTAAGTATTTTCTTCAAGCTTGGGGCCTGTCTTTTACTGTTGATAATTGTCGAATTTGAGATAATATCTTTCATTCTAGGGCTGTTATTCAGCATACTTAAGGTATTCATCATAACGGGAAACACGTTATTATTATTGGGGTTGTAGGTGGTGACAAAAGGAATCAAGTTTTTACTAGCAACTTTTGGGGAAGGCTGTCTCAATTCACAAAGCGGATGAGTGGTTGCTTTCCTAATCCCTTTATCGATAAGGCCTTCCGGATAGCCTCTTTGCCGTAAAACTGATTTCAATTCCATAAGTCGTTGGTCTCGGACCGAAATATCTGAAATAATAGTACACACCCGTCTTGCTAATGCGTACGGAATATTCTCCCTGGTGAGTCTAGGGTGATTAGAACTGAAATGGAGATATAGCTGCGTATCCGTGGGTTTTCTATATATATCAGTACTAATAGAAGTTCCAGATTTGATAACGAGAATATCTAGAAATGGTATCTCCCTGTCATTTTGTTCCATAGTAAACGATATATTTGGATGCAAAGAATTCAGGAGTTCATGTAAAATCTCGACAGGTCCGTTTGCAAAGGGCCAGAAAATTATGCAATCGTCAAGATATCTTTTCCATCCTTCTTTGAATTCATAGCCAAAACTTTCTCCATGAGCTGTTTTAACTTTTTTGTAAAGGCTTATTTCTGAATAGCCCATAACTAGGGTTGCATATACGGGAGCCATGTTTGTACCCATGGCAGTCCCCAAAACCTGCAAGTAGTGAGTGTTATTGAAACAAAATGAATTATTGTGCAGAATGAATTTTATGCTATCTAGAATGAAATCTTTAGAGAATCAGTCATGGAGAGTGTCTGGATGGTTAACGAGCCAGTAGTTGATGGTTTCTAATCCCAAATCATGGGGGATACTGCTGTATAAGCTGTGAACATCGAAAGTGGCCATTTTAGTATCAACGTTCACTTCAGTGGGCAAATGATTCAAAAAATCTAAATCATCCCGTACATAACTTTTAACGTGTTTAAGAAAATTTCTTAGCAAGATATCAGTTAAATGGCTAATCCTTTGCGTAGGGGATGACGGACCAGCAACAATGGGTCTAAATTTAAGATCCAGGGGCCTACATAGCACAATATATTCTGACTTTTGTTCTTGGATAGCATTTTTAATTTCTTCTGATTTATGGGTTTTAGGGAGACCATAAAAGTTGCTAGATTTGGACTCGAATTTAGTCAGAAATTATATTTCCTTTTTGTTCAGAATCTTCTCATGCTTCCTAATAAGTTCACGGAGTTCTGTTATAATTTCGTTGTCGGGATTCGTTTCGTTTTCTTTGTAAGGATTTTTAACTAAAGAATCATCCGAAGTAGCCGGGGAAGTGCTTTTTTCAGGGTCATCCATTAATTCACGAATTCTAGGTGACTTGCTGAAATCCCGATATTATAGACAGATCATCTGGATTCGATGCCGGGGTGGGAGTAAAATCTAAACCCAATTTCATTACACGAATTTGATCTTCGTCTAGAGTCACAGAAGATAAATTAATTACCTTTGGAACCAGTTCTTTTGATCCCGGTTCCTTCTGCGTGGGCCGCGGTTCTCTAAAAAAGGACTATTTGATACAGTATCCTCCTGATTGTTAGAAATGGAATCTACTGTTCTATTTCTGTATTGTCCAATAAATAATGTCCCTTGTAGATGAGCACGTCGATTGACACCTGGAGATGAAGTGTTGGTGGTCCTCGCGGCTCTAGGTCGTTGATGTCTCCTAGCTGCATAATCGGTTGTTGGGGTAGGGGCGGGGTTCCTGGGCTTCCTGGTGAATTTGGGACCCGTTCGCTGGCGTTCGTAGCTTTGTTCTGCTCTGCCGTTGTGGCTTGAGCGAAGATTCAGTGTTGAGGGGTTGCTGTTAATTACGCGGGGATTCCGCGGTTTTGGAGCCTGTCGTTTTCGTATGGGAGACGAGTCTATTAATTTAGGCTCCGTCTCATTAGATTCGATGGATTCATTGGGGAGATTGGTTAGCCACTGGTCCTTTTTGGACCAAGATTCCATGGTAATGGATAGGGAGTATTACAAGGACAAGATTCTTGAAATGTTGAACGATAAGGACACTTAATACAAAGAAAACGAAACGAATCCCGACAACGAAATTATAACAGAACTCCGTAAACTGATTAGGAAGATTAGATTCTAACCAAAAAGGAAATAGAATTTCTGACTAAATTCGAGTCCAAATCTAGCAACTTTTATGGTCTCCCTAAAATCCATAAATCAGAAGAAATTAGAAATGCTATCCAAGAACAAAAGTCAGAATATATTGTGCTATGTAAGCCCCTGGATCTTAAATTTAGACCCATTGTTGCTGGTCCGTCATCCCCTACGCAAAGGATTAGCCATTTAACTGATATCTTGCTAAGAAATTTTCTTAAACACGTTAAAAGTTATGTACGGGATGATTTAGATTTTTGAATCATTTGCCCACTGAAGTGAACGTTGATACTAAAATGGCCACTTTCGATGTTCACAGCTTATACAGCATGTGAAATATCGATTCTTGGCCACCATATAAATGTGACCCTAGAATCAAGGTCAAAGGTCAGTTTGACCTAAAAATCAGGAAATCATCAAAAGATTACTAATTTTGTGAGTGAATTCAATAGGGGAAATGAAGTGTCGCACACCAAAAATTAGGTCAAGGTCAAAGGTCACTTTGACCCCAAAATCAGGAAATTATTAAAAATCAAGATTTTGTTGTGTCCATTGATACATTGAGGGAAGACGATGTGTCGTGTATCAAAATTTAGGTCAAGGTCAAAGGTGAAGGTCACTGTGACCCCAAAATCAGGAAATCATTAAAAATAACTTTTTTTCTGCCAGTAGATACATTAGAGGGACAGGATGTGTTACATACCAAAATGTGGGTCAAAGGTCAAGGTCAATGTGACCCCAAAATCAAGAAATCAGTAAAAGTCACATATTCATATGCCTGTCAAAGATGAGGTCGTATAATGCGATGTTGCGTTATATCTGTTGAACTCTAATCACCGATCTTTTAAGATTGAATATTCCCAGTTATGTTAATTAAATTCACACTCCAAGCTGTTTTTGTCTGCCATGAGACTGGAGCATCTTACATCATGAAGATGGACATAAAGAATCATTGATTGGGTGAGTATTAAGTTAACAATTTCTACCTATATATGCTCTACTAAAATACTGTTCATGGCCTTAATTTAGGAACTGCAGAATTTTCTAGTCTCTATTTACATTGTAATGATTGATAGATGCCCATTAATACCAAAATACATAAAAAGTTTGAAATGCTCAAGTTTTTGTCATTTGAAACATTACTACATGTTCAAGTATGTATACCAGGTATACTTAATTAATTAATTAACATGCCATCTTTATTCCATAGACTACTGAACTGTAATCCATGATTACAAATGAAGTACATGTATGTACCATGTACATGTATTCTATTCACAAGATATTTCATCACATACCAAATATAGGTCAAATTTATTGCTCATCTGTGATGAAACCTCTGTTCCATCAACCTGCAGATTCAGCATTGTGCAAGAACCCCTATCAAGTCACATGAGCCTAGCAGACTGAGGAAGAATTTTTCTCACACATTGGTACATGTATGTGTGGACAATAGCCAGCGTTAACTGAGATCTGCAAGCTAGTCACATCTTTGAGTTTGTACTGGGAAGCACCATTAAGCAGTTTCTTTTTGTCCCCCGCCGCAACGCGGCCGGGGACTTTAAAATGGTTCTTGCTTCTATGTGTCCGTGCATGTCCGTGCATGTCTCTTCGAATGATTACTTCCTAACGCTTTGTTGGATTCTTCCGAAATTTGGCATACGCATTCCTTGCGACAAGACGCCAGCCGGTATCGCATTTCAGCAACATCTGCCTGAAGGTGGCGCCACTGGGTCAAAATGGATCTTGCTTCTATGTGTCCGTGCATGTCCGTGCATGTCTGTTCGAATGATTACTTTCTAACGCTTTGTTGGATTCTTCCGAAATTTGGCATACGCATTCCTTGCGACAAGACGCCAGCCGGTATCGCATTTCAGCAACATCTGCCTGAAGGTGGCGCCACTGGGTCAAAATGGATCTTGCTTCTATGTGTCCGTGCATGTCCGTGCATGTCTGTTCGAATGATTACTTCCTAACGCTTTGTTGGATTCTTCCGAAATTTGGCATACGCATTCCTTGCGACAAGACGCCAGCCGGTATCGCATTTCAGCAACATCTGCCTGAAGGTGGCGCCACTGGGTCAAAATGGTTCTTGCTTCTATGTGTCCGTGCATGTCCGTGCATGTCTGTTCGAATGATTACTTCCTAACGCTTTGTTGGATTCTTCCGAAATTCGGCATACGCATTCCTTGCAACAAGACGCCAGTCGGTATCGCATTTCAGCAACATCTGCCTGAAGGCGGCGCCACTGGGTCAAAATGGTTCTTGCTTCTATGTGTCCGTGCATGTCCGTAGATGTCCGTGCATGTCTGTTCGAATGATTACTTCCTAACGCTTTGTTGGATTCTGCCGAAATTCGGCATACGCATTCCTTGCGACAAGACGCCAGTCGGTATCGCATTTCAACAAAATCTGCCTGAAGGTGGCGCCACTGGGTCAAAATGAATCTTGCTTCTTTGTGTCCGTGGATGTCAGTTACAAGCTATAACTTCCAAACGCTTTCTTGGATTCTTCCGAAATTTGGCATACGCATTCCTTATGAGAAGACGCGGTTGCGTACTGGATTTCAGTAACATTTGCCTGAAGGTGGCGCCACTGAGTTTCGCTTCTTCATGTCCGTTCCAGTTAAAATGGGTCTTGCTCTCTTTGTGTCTGTGTCTGTTCAAATCCTTCACAGGCGATAACTTTCAAAAGATTTGTCGGATTCTTTCGAAATTTAGCATATGCACTCCTTGTGACCAGACATGGGTTGGTATTGCGTTTCAGCAAGATCCACCTGAAGATGGCGCCACTGGGTCTTGTTCCAATCTTCTGTTCATGTCCGTGGTTTCCATTCAAATTCTTCACAAGCGATAATTTCCAAATGCTTTGTCTAATAATAATTAGGCATCCCTAAATGCGTTTGTCATTTGTTCTTCTTTCTTCCGCTTCTCGCTGTTAGTTTTGAATTTCATGTCGCTTTAAATGAAGGACACCATTTTCTTAAATTTGCTGTCCAGTCCTTCTATTCCACATCATATGATTTACACTAAAGCTTTTGCAGGAACCATATTTTTTTTCAGAAGTATAATATGAAATAAAAATGGCGGGGAAATCCCCGCAGTACCGAACCCCTGGTTTTTTAATTTCGTGTCATCTTAAATGAAGGACAACATTTTCTTCAATTTTGCTATCAAATAATTGTATCTCACATCATATGATTTACCCTAAAGCTTCTGCAGAAACCATTTGTGTCCACAGTGTAACTTACTATATTAATTATGCCCCCCCCCCTCTAATTAGAGGGGGGCATATAGCGATCGCTTTGTCCGTCCGTCCGTCTGTCCATCCGTCTTTGCGTCCGAGTTTCTTGTCCGCGCAATATCTCGGTTAATATTTGATGGACAGGATTGAAACTTGCATGGAATGTGGCCAGTACCTCGTAGTTGTGCAGCGTAGAGTTTTTTCCGAGTTCCGGTTTAATTTTCAAGAGTTATGGCCCTTTTTCTGAAATCTGTGTGAATGGGACTTGTCCGGTCTGGATCTTGGTTAATATTGTATGGACAAGTATGAAATTTGTATGATATGTGGTCAGTGCCCCACAGTTGTGCAGTGTAAAGTGTCTCCCCGTTTCGCTAATATTTTCAAGAGTTATGACCCTTTTGTTCCTGAACTCTCCGTGAATTGGGACTTGTCCGGGCAGGATCTCGGTTAATATTGTAGGGACAATTATGAAATTTTCAGGATATGTGGTCAGTGCCCTGTAGTTGTGCAGTGTGAAGTTTCTCCGCCTTTCGCGTATATTTTCAAGATTTATGGCCCTTTTTTTCTTCAAATCTTTGTCAATTGGGACTTGTCCAGGCTGGGTCTCGGTTAATATTGTATGGACAATTAAGAAATTTGCAGGATATGTGATCAGTGCTCTGTAGTTGTGCAGTGTGAAGTTTCTCCGCGTTTCGCTTATATTTTTACGAGTTATGGCCCTTTTTTCTTGAAATCTTTGTGAATTGGGACTTGTCCGGGCTGGATCTCGGTTAACATTGCATGGACAAGTATGAAATTGCATGATATGTGGTCAATGCCCCATAGTTGCGCAGCATGAAGTTTCTCTGCTTTCGGTTATATTTTCAAGAGTTACAATACGATCCTTTGTTTATCAAACCTAAGTGAATGGGATATATTTATTTGTCCAGGCTGGATCTCAGTCCATAACCAATTTGGACCGGGAAAATGGCTATATATATGTCATTCTACATTCCAAATCAGACCACATAGGTCCTGAAGTATGAAATTGCCCCAAAAGGAGTTAATTGGGTGCAAAATTCTAAGTTTACTGATCGCTTCATAATTTCACCGCAATATACTCCCAAGGAATGTAGGTCTCATTTTCGGATTTAACGAAAGCCCTGGCGACCATCTTGAATCAAAACATTGTATTATTACTTGTTGGTCGATACTTTGAATATGTATTATGCGAGGCATGGCAAAAAAATTGACCGAAATAGAACTTTCATAATCATGAAGGCCTCCACCGACCAATACGGAACAGAACAATGGCGGGGCGGTGTCGGATTGAAGCGGAATTTGCTTCCTTCCTGTGTTACAACTGAGTTCCTAAAGTTTGGGTGCACACTGTGCATATGATCAATTTCCTGAATTGAATTGAATTCCATCTTGTGGTTTTTCGGACTGTGATAGATGATGGCATGCAGTTGTCAGTGTGGTGGTTTCATGTACAGGGAGCTTTCTATGGCTTTCATGTCAGCACACCCACCACTACACTCAAGAAGAGCATGCCCCCATCCCCAGGGCGCCGAGCCGCACCCTATATCTCCCAAACTAGCCCTCGCCCGACCCTCATATATTGTGTTTGAGCATATATATCTCCAATATATCTTGGCAGAAGCTGAAATTTGTGTGTTGTCTGCAATATTGGGATAATATTGGGATAATTGCAACCCCAAAAGGTTTCAATTTATCAGGCACAGACCCATGTTTTTGTATTTGGTAAATGGATCCCTTGTCTATAGATTTTTGCTTGGAATTGTTTTTCGTGCCAATCCGCTTCTGGGTGGCGCCACCTTGGGCCAAGTTAAATTGCATCTCCAGACAATAACTTTTGAAAACCTTAAGGATTCTTTCCAAATTTGGTGTGGTGGTACATTGTCTCAAGATCTGGTTTGGGAATGCTTTTCATGTTGACCACCTGAAAGTTAAGTGTTTCCAGACAATAACTTTTAAAAACCTGAACCGATTCATTCCAAATTTGGTGTGTAAGTACCTCGCCTCAATTTCTCGTTTGGCATTGTTTTTCATGCCGATCCACATATAGGTGGTGCCACCTGGGGGTAAAGTTAAAATTATGTTTCCGGACAATAACTTTTTAATACTTGAATGAATTCTTTCCAGGTTTGGTATACATGTACCTTACCTGAAGGTTTCAATTAGGATTGTTTTTCTTGTCGATCTGCTCATAGGTGGCGCTACCTGTAGGCCAAGTTAACATTTTCTATTTCCAATGTCAAGGGATCTTGCCTCAAGATCTTGGTTGGGATTATATGCCTATCTTCCTACACATGGCGCTACCTGAGGACCAAGGTAAAATTGCATTTCCGGACAGTAACTGTTGGACCGTAATGGATTCTTTTAAATTTGGTATGTGGATACCCTCAAGTTATCTTATGGGGCCTGTTAATGATGTTTTACCTCAGTTTTACGTTTTTACTTTCTTCACAAATAATGAATGTTTCCTTTACTAAAGATGCAAAAGGCATGCCTCCAATCGTATTCGATCGACTGTATCTAGTTGCATATGCAAGATGTTGATTGGTATTGCGTTTCAGAAAGATCTGCCTGTAGGTGGCGCCACTAGGGGTCTTTCCGTTCTTTTGTGCTGCAAGCAATAACTTTGAAATGCTTTGAAATGTTGCTCGAAGTTTGGTTTCCGGGCAATAACTTGAGAACTGCTCATCAAATTCTTCCCAAATTAGGCATGCATATACAGTGTACCTTGCCATGAGATGTTGTTTGGGAGTGAGTTATCCACTTCTGTTCAAAAAGGGACGCCACTTGATGACAAAGTCTGAAATTTGTTTTTGGCCAATAACTTGAGAACTGCATACTCATCGGATTCTTCTCAAATTTAGCATGCATGTACCATGCCAGGAGATGTTGCATGGGATTGCCTTTCCCTCACTTGCACTTACAGGTGGCGCCACCTGGTGGCAAAATCCCAAATTTGTCTCCGGGTAATACCATGACCTAAGATGTCGCTTGAGATTGCATTTCGCCCACTTGTGGCACCACCAGGTGTTAAAATCAAAATTTGTTTTCAGTTATTAACTTGAGAACTGCTCATCGGAATCTCCTCAAATTTAGCATGCATGTATCATGCCAGGAGATGTTGCGTGGGATTGCGTTTCGCTCACTTTTACTTACAGGTGATGCCACTTGGTGGCGAAAATACCAGAATTGTTTCCGGGTAATAACTTGAGAACAGCTCGTCAGATTCTTCTTAAATCTGGTATGAATATATCATGACATATGATGTCGCTTGGGATTGCGTTTCGCCCACTTGTGCTTACAGGTAGCACCACCTCGTGTCAAATCTAAATTTGATTTCGCTCATCAGATTTTTCTCCAATTTGGTATGCAGATACCATGCCATGATATGTCCCTTGAGATTGTATTTCACCTGCTTCTGCATACTGGTGGCGACACCTGGTGGAAAAATCTGAAATTTGTTTCTGGCAATAATTTGACAACTGCTCATCGGATTCTTCTCAAATTTGGTATTCATATGCCATAAGATGTCACTTGGGATTGTGTTTCGCACACTTGTGCATACAAATCTAAATTTGGTTTCCGGGCAATAACCCCTTTTCAGATTTTTCCCGAAGTTTGCATGCTGATACACCATGTCATGAGATGATCCTTGGGATTGCATTTCGCCCACTTGCACCTACAGGTGGCGAAACCTGGTGGCAAATTTAAAATTTGGTTTCCAGACAATAGGTTGAGGATGCATTCAGCTTCTCGTCAAATTTGGTTTTCAGATAATATGCCTTGAGATGTCACTTGGGGTAGCTTCTCAGTTACATAATTTCAATGCTTCATTGCATGAAAGCTAATTTACAGAAGCAAAAAAATGTTCAGTCTACCGAGTTGATTTCAAAACTTGGGAAGGCAGAAAGACCCTTCCGCATCCAACGCCTATGAAGTATAGCAGTTGCCTCCCTCAAGTATATCCCCTCGAGACCAACAATGCTAAAAAATATTGCTGCCACTTCGGCGGGGGACTTAGCATCCTCTGGCTGCTTGTTCAAATACTGGTAAGTTTTGTAATAACCACTCTATGAAATGAAACTTGCCACTTCAATAATATGCCACTTTCGATTTAATCTTCACATCAATTCCAGAAAATTGCACTGGGCTATTTTTAGTGAAGTACAGGAGCATGCAAAGAAATGTTTTCACCTTACATTTTGTACATAAACGATAAAGCATTATATTCAAATCAAGGAGACACTGATATCAGTTGACGTGGTGAACATTCCATTTCTTTGTTTAAAGTTTATATTACTGCATATACCATTTACTTTTCAGCTTATTCATGTTCTTTCATAAGACATTTAGAATTATTCATCTCCTGAGAAAATTCTCGTTCTGTCCTCCTTACCCTATTTCTCCTAATTTTTCGAACAGCATTTTTAGACTTAGAAGCAGAAAAAAACATCTTTATGTCAACTGAGGCTAAATATTGTGGATTGGATATATTATTTATCGCAAGACCTGAAAAGACAGCCAGTGAAATGTGTAGAATGTTAGCAGAATTTCTCTCTGCAGATGCCTGAAGTTAACTTTTCCCATCTGAATAACTAGAAGAAATAGGGTATATACTTAAATTTTAATGAAATGGCCAACTTTGACTCCAAAGAATAATCAGACTCTCTGACCTAGTATTAAATGCCATTTTATGCTCTTTTCTTGGGATGGATTTTATGGTCCTTCCACTTGGACTTTGTTAATTGAGCAAGTGATTCATATGTTTAGCAATTTAATAGAAATTATTAATTTCCAGATCATCTCAAGATGAATAGAAGAACCAAAGAACGCGAAAGACAAAGGAAACGATGTGGTCGTATGCATGATCCTGCTGTAATAAAGGTACACATAATCTACTTGCCTTTCTTCAATCTGTGTTTATAAGAGGAAATTAATGAACAGTTTTAAAAGTGAGAATGTGCCTTAACCTTCAGTAATAACTTGTAAGGCTAAGGTGAGACAAATCTTGAAATATAAACGGGGTTACCACACTATATTTGTAGAAATATTGTGTATCGCAATTTGTGTATACATGTATACTGTACCAATTATCATTGGATCAGAAAGGAAAAGAGCCCATTTTCATGTTCAAAGCCCATTAAACTGATTTCCCATTTTCGAATGGCCTTCAATTTTCCGTATAAAACAGAATTTATATAATTCTTGCGAGATTTGAAATAAAAATAAGTTTTTAAGAGATGAAATCTCATTTCCATAACTCCTTCATATGTTCTTCTTCCTATGTTGGCTGACTTACTCAGTAGGTCCTATTGCTTTATTCTTACTTATTAAATGCTCAGTTGTTTTCGCATAAACAAGATTCTGTAGGCCCACATAATCATTTCCTCTGTATTATTAATGAACTTTCTTGTTTCTTTGTCTGGAGTACCTATTAATTTTGATAGCTATGTATGGTATACCATAAGTCATTCTTCCACAGATTGGCCTTGGTAGGCCATCCTCCCCACAGGGCATGCTCCATTTCAGAGGCTCATTTATCATCCCTGCCTCCAATAGTGAAAGTTGACCTTTACTATGTTGCTATGACGTATAGGAGAACACCCACGTACGCACGGTTCAGTTTGAATCCGGCTGAACAACTTCTTCAGTTTTGCACATGAGCGAACTACTTTTCATATGCTCTGTTCAGATAAACAGGAAAATAATATCCAGATAATTCTTTCTAACGCTAGATCAACAGAGGTATTATGAAGACTTGAAAAGTAATCGAAATGTTCGGCAAACATCTATTTTATTATATGATGTCACATCCGGCGATGTGCGCGCGGCCCGGAATCCAGTCCAAAAATCTGACTGGTGGCTGGTTTATTATTAGACCCCCAGCGAGGTGGTTGGTCTCTACCATTGGTAGTTAATGTCCCTTGTTTTGAGAAAAACTTTTCAGTTACAGCCCAGTATTGCAAACTTCAGATAAGTTAGCATAGGTGGAGATTTAATCAGCTACACAAACATTTTTAATTTATTTTCTAGAATGGTGAACGGACATATTGGGTCACCATCAATCAATTAAGTTTATGTAAACCTGCAGACATGCAATCAACTACATGCTGTAGGTAAATATATTCAACTCCACATTCCAGTACTGAGGTCGTAATTTATGACAGACTTACCCTTTCCCTTTCAGTCTCCCTTTTAACTGTGTATATAATTCATGAACTTGGTTCAGGTTTGGAAATTGAAGTTGCTGTAAATTGTAAACAAACTGAGGTTTTATGTTTCAATGGGTGCTGGGCCAGTGCCAGTATTTGAGAAAGATCTGTTCAACATTGGTTTTGTCCTTTGTCATTTGATAGGGAAATCATTTGAAAGACATAATGGTGATGCTGAAGTGGAAAACAGTGGGAAATTCGTTTTCCAGGGCAACCTTTAATAATTTAATCACAGCATTAATAACATGCACAGCTCCAACAGTATGGCGAGCTCTCTAATAATCCACTCTGTACAATGATGTGTCTAATTATTCTATCAGCTGTCTTTTACAATAGGCTCTCCAATAGTTTAATCAGTACAGTCATGACAATAAGGTCTCTAATCTCTAATAATTCAATCAGTATTGTAGCTCTATCCTACAGTCCATAAAGTGAGGTTGTTAATAATACAGTTAATATCGTATGTTCAATAATCTAATCTACACAATTATGACATCTCTAATAATTCAATCATTAACGTATCGCTAATACAGTCATGTATCTGATAATTTTTCACTTCAATGAAGGGGAGGGGGAGACCCTTACACACTGTTAGGTTAAAATTTAAACGGTTAAGGTCACTGTGGCCCAAAATATGAAGGTGTGAGTAACTTTCTAAACAAAGTTGACCGGAGTTTTAATCTGTTGTACTTTCCATCTGATGGATACCCAAGCAATGAGCCTCAGGTAGGGGTCTTCAAGACATAATGACATTCCTTAACTCAGGCCTTCAAGTGCCTCTTATATTTCCTATATTTTTCAGTCATTCCCATATTTTCCTATATTTTACTCAAAACCTCTTATTTTCTGAGGAAAACTTTCATCAATGCTCTGAAATGAGTCAAACTGACATGAGGAAATAAATTTCAGAATTTTTTTTTTCGCCTCGCTTTGCTCGGTAAATATCAAAACTTTTCAATCTCTCTATGCTGAATCAAACAACAGAACAAGTCACCTAAAAAGACCAACACTATGACCGCATTCAGTGAAAGTAATTTGATTAAACACCAGAAAAGCACCAGAACAAGTTCAGAACATACAATGTAGTACAGACCTGTCTTACACTCCTTTATTTCCTATATTTTATTCAGAAAATTCCTATATTTCTCCTATATTTTTGCAAATTTTCTTCTATATTTTCACTGTGAGCCACTTGCAGGCCTGTTAACTTCTTGATATTTAACATGGGAGAGATAGAAGTGACACTCTCTGTCTTCGGCAAGGTTAAGTATTCACCAGTCTGACATTTGGATTAACCTTGATTACATGTATATCTATATGAAATTTTGCTCACTTCAAAATATTGCAACATTTTATAGAGTGCAAAACAAGATTCAGCTACATGTAGCTATACCACCACAACAAGTGCATGGCCCTCAAATTACCCATTCTTGCTCCCATAATACCACACTGTGTCTTTATTTGGAGTATGTGCCATAACTTTCGAATCCCTTGATTGATCATTATGACCAAGCAAAAGGCCATGATTTCACTCTACTTTTGGCCACCACAATGTGTATGGAATGCGCAAGTCCTCAACTCATCCGTTCAGGCCTCAATTTAAGGAGTGCTGATGGTAACCTCTCAACAGGTTACCATGAATTCTACACTGGTAACCTGTGGGAACCTATTGCATAATTATTAATCTAATGTCATATTATTAGTCAAAATTATGGGCACCTGAAAATAGGTTACCACCTTAAATTGAGGCCTGTCCGTTACATGATTTAATCATGGGAAATGTGTGCATGGACCTTGTCTCTTCAAGTTCCAGTACCTTAGATCAGACAGCATATACATTTTAAAGACAACAATGGTTTCAACATGGATTTCACGGTCCAGTCGATGTATTTAGGGTGCTAAGTAAGATTTAAATTTATTATTAATGTAAATTGCTTGGAAATATTAATTCTCTGCAAAACTTTTATTTCAAATATTTTCTGATTTTACCTGAATTTGGGAAATTGTGTATCAGACTTTGCCATTTTCAAGTGGACTACATTTAACTTGCTGCACATTGCATTATCATGATTTCTGAGCATTTAGAGATCTAGTTCAATCTATTCATTGCAGACTGATGATTCGAACTATACAAAGACCTGTTCCTGACCACATTTATTAATAAGCCAATGGGCCTCGTTTTAAATTGCAGCTGTTTATCAGATAAATGAATTGGCATCATTGGGGTGGAAGTGTGAAAATGTTCATGGGTATCATTTCAAGGCATTTGCAGGACAGAATGCCATTTTGCTGGAATTGAATTAGTATGAATTCAAAATCTCTAGCTTAAGGAGCACTCTTCACAGCCTGACCATTAAATATGACAAGCCCACTCTTTTGTTGGACATATTTCACCTTGGAGCAGCTATGAACATGATGAATAGCTATAAATCGTTGGCAAATCTGAATTAATTTTAAAAACCCCATGTTATATCTTCATAGGTACATGGACATAAACCTGATCTAATCTCTTCAATACACATTCTACATAAATAGATTTCTTAGGAAAATACAAAAACGAAAGATATTTATAATGTTTGCTCATTTTCAACCGGCAAGGCTTTTCCCTAAAAAAGTCTTTTTCACAAATTTCACATTTTCTTTGCTACACAAGTCATCCCATTTATAAATTAAGTGATAGAAGACTTTGTCATTTATTGTGAAGCAAATAGTTTGATCATCTACATTTCATTATCTTTTCCAGGCAACCAGTGAAGCATACCGCTTCAACCAATTATGTGCCTTAATTGGGGATCCTCACACAGAAATACCTGATGATGTCATAACTGGTGCATTACATTTGATAAGAGCTTTTGCCAAGCCTGAACAAAAGAAATACTTTGGCTACTTCCCACCAGCAGAGCTCTATCTTCATGGTGTTCACCCATCCGCCATCCACAAACCACCTATTCCATCAACAGTCTCATCCATCAACATACATCCTATTCAGCGCCACTGGGTAACCTCTGCTTACTGCCCATCTTCGAGACGTGTGGCGGTTTATGACTCTCTAAAGTGTCCTGCTCATTTGCAGCAAGTTCTCCCCCAGTTACAGCTGTTGTATGGAATGGTGGGCACAGTATTGACTATGCTAATGTGACCCAACAATCATTAGAACCAATATGTGGAGTCCTGTCTATTGCCTTTGCCTTCATCCTTTCTGGGACAAGACCCCGCTAAACTACACTACAACATCTACAGTACCAGAGACCATCTTTGCCATTGCTTCAATCATGGACAGATTTTACCTTTCCCATTGATGGCCAGCTCACAGCCAATGAACACACAGGTGATTATTTCTAGTTCTTCATTATCCTCCTTTTCACACAAGCCCAAATTACTGCATTAAGCTACTATTCTTTGATAGTAAACTGCCATACTGTTTTTTTTGGTACATTATGTTTTCATACTTTCAGAAATTCTGTATTTATCAACCCACAGTTGTGGGATTGCCACATACATGTATTTATAATGCATGTTAGTATCTTTATGAACTTACGTTCATGTAGTATTGGCATATGCACTGTACTTACTGATATGCGAAAGTTGAGATCCTTTTGTTAAAGTTCATTTATACACATGTCCACGTTTTCTTTCTAATTCTAGTTTGCAGCAACTGACCATAATAGAGTTTTACATGAAGCCTTCCCTTCCTTGTCTCTTCCTAAAGACTACCGTGTCCCACGTACTTCCAAGCAAGGAACCAACACAGTCTCTTCACCTTCTGCTGAACAAGTAAGCAACAATATTTATAGTAAAGTATAGTATAGTAAAATTTACTCTAATTAATTTTCTTGTCATTCCCTTGTTACACTATACATTCAGAAGGAATACAAATGAGCACAGCAGCCACACCAAATAGACAACCACTATCTCATTTCACTCTAAAATACCTGCAGTGTTGCAAATTAATGTTCAATTTTCAGAAACTTGATTTTGTATGGCATTGTCATTTCATTAAATAGTAGATTGATGCATTAGGCCTGCATTGTAATCTCGTCTCATTCCATGTGTATCACTTATCATCCCTTGGAAAATTTGTCGGTGTCCGTCCGACAGAGGCATCTGCTTATTGACCAAAAATTTATTGAAGATGACTCACCTTGACCTATTTTTTCAAGATCAGATTATTATGGTAAAAGTACATTTAGATTTAATACCTGTGGCATGTTATCTAGAGCTGTAGAGATAGACCAGAGGCCTATCAAATATGACCGACCATGACCTATTTTCTCAAGGTCAAATATTATTAAATGGAAATTCATTGCTGTTCTATGGTAAAATTATAAGGTAAAAGTAAGATTATTTGTCAACCATTGATGTTATCATAATGTTCAGAACCAGTAGCATATTAGATTAATCTAGACATCTATTTTCATGCCTAAATTACATCTAATAATAGTTAACAAAATGTCTCTTGAAAGATTATTCATAGCCTTTCCAGATTTACACCAAATAGGCACCTGGTTATTTAACCAAAATGTATCAAGAATGAGTGACCTTTACATATTCTTACCAGAATACCCTGTACATAAAATAGGTCAAGTGATATTCCATGAAAAATACAAAAAAGATTTCCATTTATGTACACCACATGGATCTAGTGGTGGATCAGAACCCCAATGAAGATAATAAAGTGATCTTGTCCTAGTTTTCAAGCAGAGTTGAACAGTGCACAAATATCAATCACTGGGGTGTACCATACTTCCCGAATTTAAACAACACATTCATCTGAATCCCAACTTTTGTGCCCATTGGATAATTTTTATTACTGTATACACATGCTGTTAAATGGCCACTCACCATTACTAATACACTTACACAGTTTTGCTCTATCACTACAGGTTTCTGTTCCCTTGAGACCTGGGAAACAGTATTCAAAGCCATACTCGAAAAATCCACACACTAAAGCTAGCCATACTAATGACAATATTCATCATCATGTCTATCCTCGGCTGAAACAATCAACCACCAACATCAGAGGATATGACAAAGACAAGACATTGAAAAAACTAATAGGACAGACAGAATCCTCAGTACAAACAAGTTTACTAACAGAGAAGACAAAGGACCCTCGGCTAAAATCAGGTGAAGCCATCCATAAAACAAATTCACGCACAAGAAATCACACTCAGCAAAGAGAAAATGCAAGAGAAACCATCGCACGAAAGAAAAGGAGAAAAGACACTCAGTATAAGCAAAACGAAACTGCAAGAGAAACCATCTCACGGAGGGAAAAGAGGAGGGACCTTCAATATAGGCAAAAAGAAATGGTAAGAGACATGACTGCACATAAGAGGGAAATAAATGACTCCCAGTATAAACAGACAGAAACAGAAAGGGAAACAATCATACGGAAGATGAAGAGAAAGGATCCTTTGTATAAGCAAAGAGAAACCACAAGGGATACAAATGCGCACAAACAGAAAAGAAGTGACCCCCAGTATAAAGAGACAGAAACAGAAAGAGAAACAATCATACGGAAGATGAAGAGAACGGATCCTTTGTATAAGCAAAGAGAAATAGTAAGGGATTCAAATGCGCACAAACAGAAAAGAAGTGACCCCCAGAATAAAGAGACAGAAACAGAAAGGGAAACAATCATGCGGAAGATGAAGAGAAAGGATCCTTTATATAAGCAAAGAGAAACAGTAAGGAATACAATTGCGCAGAAACAGAGAAGGAATGACCATCATTATAAGCAAAAGGAAATGACTGGAGAAATGGTTTCACGAAAGCAACGGAGGAAAGATCCAAGATGTCGATCACTGGAAAGAAAGCAAGATAAACTGTCAAAGCAAAAGTCCTCCAACCAGCCAGTTGACATTCACAAGTTGATAGAGAGCGTCCATCATTCAGTGTCTCGAGGCCGACTTTGTGTCTGTACTTGTTGTCATCAATTGTGGTATAAACATAGTGTTCTGAATTACACTACAGTCTTGAAGCGGACATCTGAATGCATCCAGAATATCATGAAATCCTGTGCTACATCAGCAATCAGTGAAGAGGCTGTTGAGTGGCTGTGTAACACCTGTCATTCTCACCTGCGAAAAGGGAAAACACCACCATTAGCCGTGAAAAACAAACTTGTATTCAAACCACAAGGTCCTCTGAAAGATCTTAACCCTCTAGAATTAACCCTGCTAGCTGGCATGCTACCATTCATGAGAATTCACCAATCTCCAAGAGGGAACCAGTATCGAATAACTGGAAATATGGTTCTTGTCCCTTCTGATGTTGCACACACTGTGACTGTTTTGCCCCGACTGTCATCGGAAACTGCAACAATAAAAGCCAAACTGAAGAGAAGACTCCGTTACAAGCATCATGTCTACAGCTTGAATATTAGACCAGAAAAAGTCAGAGAGGGAGCAAGGTTTCTTTCCGGAACAGACCTTTACAAGTCCCATAACATTATATTCGATGAAAACTGCGAAGATTGTGATGAGCCTCAAACAAACCGTTCCCCTTCATCAGACCAGGTTGGAATGCCAAGTGAGAACATTTCCAAAATTACAGTTCATTCAGATGGTGATCCCCAGTGTGAGTCTTCTCAAGCTGATGCAGATGCATGGAGTGAAGTGGACGAATCAGAACTTACAACAGGAATGGCTGATACCATGCTAACATCCCCTGATTTTGTTGAACCATCTGAAAGGGACTTAATTTACAACTTTGCTCCCGGTGAAGGCAATATTTCTGTGAGTGTCTTTATAGAGAAAGATGCTAAAGAATTAGCCTTTCCAGGAATATTCTGTGGAGAAAGACGACCTCCAAATGATCAACGAACAGTTCCAGTCAGCTATGGTGAAATTGTCAAATCAGAATTGCGCAACAAAGATCGCCGTGCAGCAAAATGTGTTGAACACATTTTTTTCAAGGCAAAGAAAATTCAAATGAAATCATTAATAGACCAGACAACACTTGCAGTACGAAAGATCAAAACCAAAGGTCTAAATCTCACTGCAAAAGATGTTCGTGGACAGTGTGCTCAGAACCTTGTACATACTGATAAAGCTTACAAATTTATGAGTAGTATAAGGGGATCACCACCATATTTCCAGGCTATTTCCAAAGACCTCTTCGCAATGATCAGACAGCTTGGTCCAGCAACATTTTTTTCCAGCCTTTCAGCAGCAGAGACTAGATGGTTTCATTTATTGAGAACTTTAGGCAAACTTGTTGACGACAAAGAGTACTCACAAGAGGAACTGGAACATTTCACCTGGCAGGACAAGTGCCGAGTGATACAGTCTGACCCAGTCACCTGTGCACGTCACTTTGATTATGTTGTCCGCCGATTCATCACAGATTTCTTTTTGTCCAGGGCAATACCATTGGGACAAATTACAGACAATTTTCACCGTGTGGAATTCCAACAAAGAGGTTCTCCCCATGTACACATGTTGATCTGGGTTGCCAATGCACCAAAATATGGAACAGATCCACCTTCAAAAATTGCTGAATTCATTGATCAGTATATCACCTGTGCATTACCTCTCACCAATGATGAGACTGATGTTGCTGACTTGGTGAAACTACAAATCCACCGACATACCCACACATGTAAGAAGAAAGGGAAAACCTCATGCAGATTCTGCTATCCAAAACCACCAATGAAATCCACCTCCATCTTAGAGCCTTTAGACTTGACGGAGTACACAGATATACAGGTCAAAACATCCAAGGAGATGTGGAAGAAGATCCATGCACACTTAGTTGAGATGGGTGAGGGGGAAAATATGTCAAATGAAGAATTTTTATCAAGGCTCGATATCTCTGAAGATGACTACATACTTGGCATCAGATCTTCCATCAGAACAGCTACAGTTTTTCTAAGGAGATCCCCCAGAGAAATCCGAGTGAACAGTTATAACAGATTTTGCCTTGAAGCATGGAGAGCAAACATGGACTTACAATATGTTCTCGATGTCTATGCTTGTGCTACCTATATTGCTTCATATGTGACCAAATCACAACGTGGCATGAGTGAATTACTGAGGAAAGCATGTGAGGAAGTCCGAGCAGGAAATGCCACGATCAAAGAACAAGTCAGGGTAGTCGGGAATAGATTCCTCAATGTTGTAGAGCTCAGTGCACAGGAAGCAGTGTACATCACACTACAACTGCCAATGAAGAAGTCCTCCAGAAAGACGATTTTTGTCAACACAAATCCTCCTGATGAACGAGTTGTTCTGTTGAAGCCATCAAATGTTTTGGAGCACATGCATGATGATGATGAAGACCTAGAGTGTACAAACATGTTTACCAGGTATGCACAACGCCCAACCAGTCTGAATAACATCACCCTAGCTGAATTTGCTGCCTTTTATGACAATCCAAGTATTAAGCCTATTCCACGCACAACAGCTTCAACTCGGAGAACAGGTGACAGCCTTTTACCTGAGCAGATAGTTAGTGAAAATGAAGATGATCCAAATGATACTCAAGACTTCGGACAAAACATATCTGAACAGTCTAGATATTCCAAACGGAAGAAACCACGAATTCTAAGGTATGTGCATTTCAATCCAGACATTGAACCAGAGAAACATTACCGAGAGCTTCTCATGCTCTATACATCATGGCGCAGTGAAAGTGATCTATTAGCTGATTCTGATTCATTCCAAACTAGGTACACACAACTGGCTACAGAAATTCAAACTGAAAGAACGAAATTTGAACCATTTGCTGAAGCAGTTGACGATGCAGAAAAGACGTAGGCAGAAAACCCTGATTTACAGGATGCTTGGGACACCATTGCACCAGCAACAGAGCAACAGGATTCAACCGACCTGGATAACCAACCAGCAACTATTTCTAGCAATAAAGATGACAGTTATGACATTGGTACTGATTTGGGTCTTCAAGTTACCAACAATCAACAAGAAATGAACACATGCTATGAATTACCAGACATAGAGCATCGGGCTCATTTAAGACTTTTGAACAGAGAACAAATGGAATTTTTGTACAACACCATTCATGCAGTCAAAACTAGCCCAACCTCCGTCTTCAGATTTCTCAGTGGTGGAGCTGGAGTTGGTAAGAGTTTTGTCACTAGAGCCCTGTACCAGATGGCAGTGAAGCACTTCAACAAAACAGCTGGTGAGGATTTCTCTTCTTCACGGGTAATGATGGTAGCACCAACTGCCAAGGCTGCCTACCACATCCATGGTAATACTATTCATTCAGCTTTTAAAATCCCAGCAAACCAGAGAACTCAGCACAGATCCTTGCAGACCAGCACCCTCAACACACTTCGGAATGAACTTGGTCATGTCCTGCTGGTTATCATAGATGAAATATCCATGGTCGGATTTAACCTCTTGAATTGCATTCACCAGCGACTAATCGAGCTCAAACAGTCAAAAGAGGATTTTCGGGGACTTTCAGTCATAGCAGTTGGAGATCTATTTCAGCTAAAACCAGTTATGGACTCGTATGTATTCCAAACTCCAAGTTCTGCATATATGCCATTGGCAGTGAATCTTTGGAAAGAACACTTCCTCATGACCGAGCTGAAGCAGATTATGAGACAGCGAGACAATCAACCCTTTGCGAAGCTTCTTAATAGACTACGCGAGGGAAACCATACAGAGGATGACATTTCAGAACTGAAAAAACACACTGCTCCCCAATTTCATGACAGAGAGTATCCACATGATGCACCCCATCTTTTTACAACTAATGCCAAGGTTGATGCTCACAATGCTGCAACAATTCAGCATTCCCAGAAATCAGTGTACAAGGTCAGAGCAAAAGATAGGCTCATTGGTTCAGCATCCCAAACCATGAAAGAGAAAATTCTAAAGAGCTTTGAAAACAATGGCCAGAACACAAGGCAATTACCGACTGTCACTGAACTCGCAGAAGGTATAAATTATGATCTGACATTGAATACCAACACTGAAGATGGCCTCATCAATGGAGCTTCATGTAAACTGATATCAATAGAAATCAACAGCTTAAGTAGTAACTGTACAGCATCTGGGGTTGTGTGGGTATTGTTTCAAGATGCCAACACAGGAATGCATTGTCGACAAAATCTCCGCTATTTATTCAACAGTAAAAAACATGAAAAAACCTGGACTCCTTTGCTACCAGTATCCAGACAGTTTGCTGCAGGCTACAAGGGTCAGGCACAAGTTCAAAGAGTTCAGTTTCCATTGAGACCAGCACCTGCCAAAACCATACATAGAGCCCAGGGAGATACCTTGTCCCAAGCTGTGATCGACCTCAGCACAGCAAGGAGAATAGACCATATCCATTATGTTGCCCTGAGTCGATTAGAATCATTGGAAGGACTTCATCTGCTGAACCTGCAAGAGAATAAAATTAGTGTCAGCACTGCAGTTTCAGATGAAATGTATCGCCTCCGATCATTACCAGTGGAGCAGAAGCCGAATTTTCTATATACTATGGAAAATCAGTTCAAGGTCATCTTCCTTAATGCCAGTTCCCTCCATCGACACATTGCTGATGTTAGAGCTGATTTTAGTATTGTTGAAGCAGACATTGCATCTTTCTGTGAAACCAGATTTGTTCACTCAGATTCCGATGAAGACACTGATATCCATGACTTCTTCAAGCATAGACAGGACAGTGTTCGCGAATGTTCCAACAGACCACCTCATGGTTTAGCAGTGTACAGCAAGTCTTCTTTTCTTTCTGGCTTCCCCAAAAATTTAAACACAGATGGTATAGAGATATCAGTTGTAAAACTCTGTAATATTCCAGAGGATGTCACAATTGTAGTGGTCTACAAGCCACCAGAAATACCCGTCAAACAGTTAACCAAACTCCTGTCAAATATGCAATCAGACTACCTTCAGAAAGGTAAAGTCATTATCATGGGTGACTTTAACACAGATTGGAGCAGGGCAGGGAGAAATGTGTTTTCAGATTTCATGTGAGACATTGGTTACAAGCAAATAATAACTGAACCAACTACCGACTACAACACAACAATTGACTTGGTTTTCACCAATTTCAATGACATCAGCAGTGGAGTATTAGAGGTCTACTATTCCAACCACAAGATGATATGGGCCGCATTCCCAGGATGAATCATGCAGGTTTCTAGCTATATTCAGGTATATATCTGATATATTTATCCAGTGATGAACTGATGTCGTGTTGTTGTGGCAGGTAAGACATCACGATCAAGACTATGAAACATGAGAGATGAGATGATCATGATAATGAAACTTGGAGTGATGAGAGGAACGCGACCCTGAAACATGAGCGATGAGAGAAACCAGACGGGTGTGTACTATTATTTCAGATATTTCGGTCCGAGACCAACGACTTATGGAATTGAAATCAGCTTTACGGCAAAGAGGCTATCCGGAAGGCCTTATCGATAAAGGGATTAGGAAAGCAACCACTCATCCGCTTTGTGAATTGAGACAGCCTTCCCAAAAGTTGCTAGTAAAAACTTGATTCCTTTTGTCACCACCTACAACCCCAATAATAATAACGTGTTTCCCGTTATGATGAATACCTTAAGCATGCTGTATAACAGCCCTAGAATGAAAGATATTATCTCAAATTCGACAATTATCAACAGTAAAAGACAGGCCCCAAGCTTGAAAAAAATACTTACGCGGGCACAGTTTTCAGATACTGGATTGGATACACGGGTCTCAAAATGTAAAAAATCGAGGTGTGGTGCATGTATTCATATTATCATGATTATAGAGGGGCCTAGTATCAGGTTCACTCCTCAAGATTATGATTTTAAGGTCAAATTCAATACGTCATGTGATTCGAAATTTGTTGTCTACGCTCTTGTCAGTGCGAACTGTGGAAAACAATATATCGGGCAAACGTTTACGTTCAAGATTAACAGTACACAGACAGCAGATCAATAATGCGAACCATTGTTTTCTGCCAGTGAGTCGGCATATCAGAGAATGCGCTTTGTACTAATCCCTTCGTTTAAGGTTTTTCCTTTTCACAAAGTACCTCAGGGTAATCAGGCATTGTTTGATGTCAAAGAAATACTGTTTATTGACAAAATGCGTCCCTTCTCAATGGCAGCCACAGGCCTTAACCCTTTTCACTATCTATGAATCAGCTAGTATTCTAATTTAGCTTAATAGCTTAGTTTCTTGTTCGCACTTGTATAGCTTAATAATGTATAGAAAATCTCAACTTGTGTAACCATAGATTTGCTGTTTGGGGACAACGTAGGCCTACACACGTTACGGTATAAATAACCCATGTCATTGCAACTGTAAAATATTCCTTGAAAAGAACGCAAAGTTCGAAAATGCAGTCGGAATAGAATGATGTAGAAAGTCAAGAAGGCTATTTGTTGGGTAGATATATAAGTAAAACAAGCAGCCAGAGGATGCTAAGTCCCCCGCCGAAATGGCAGCAATATTTTTAGCATTGTTGATCTCGGGGGATATACATGAGGGAGGCAACTGCTACTTCATAAGCGTTGGATACGGAAGGGTCTTTCTGCCTTCCCAAGTTTTAAAATCGACTCAGAACGGTTGACTAAACGTTGATTGCTTCTGTAATATAGTTTCCATGCAGTGAAGCATGGAAATCATGTAACCGAGAAGCAACCCCAAGTGACATCTCAAGGCATATTATCTGCAAACCAAATTTGACGAGTAGCTGAATGCATCCTCGACCTATTGTCCGGAAACCAAATTTAAATTTGCCACCAGGTGTCACCACCTGTAGCTGCAAGTGAGCAAAGCGCAATACCAAGCATCATCTCATGACATGGTACATATATCAGCATACGAACTTTGGGAATAATCTGAAGAGGGGTCTTAAAGTTATTGCCCGGAAACCAAATTTAGATTTGTAGGCGTAAGGGTGCGAAACACAATCCCAAGTGACATCTTATGGCATATGAATACCAAATTTGAGAAGAATCTGATGAGTAGTTGTCAAATTATTACCAGAAACAAATTTCAGATTTTTCTACAAGGTGTCGCCACCAGTATGCAGAAGCAGGCGAAATACAATCCCAAGGGACATATCATGACATGGTATATGAATACCAAATTGGAGAAAAATCCGATGAGCGAAATCAAATTTAGATTTGACACGAGGTGGTGCTACATGTAGGCGCAAGTGAGCGAAACGCCAAACTTTCGGAACTCAGTTGTAATTAATATAATAAGTTACACGTGTGGACACAAATGATTCGTGCAGAAGCTTTAGGGTAAATCATATGATGTGGAATACAATTATTTGATAGCAAAATTGAAGAAAATGTTGTCCTTCATTTAATATGACACAAAAAACAGGGGGTCGCGCGCAAAAGCTTTAGAGTAAATCGAATGATGTGGAATACACTTATTTGATAGCAAAATTGAAGGAAATGTCCTTCGTTTAAGATGACACGAAATTTTAAAAATAATAGGGATTCGGTACCGTGGGGAATTCCCCGCCAGTTATTTCATATTATACTTCTGAAATAAAATATGGTTCATGCAAAAGCTTTAGGGTAAATCATATGATGTGGAATAGAATGATTTGATAGCAAAATTGAAGAAAATGTTGTCCTTCATTTAAGGCGACACAAAATTCAAAACTAACAGGGGTTTGGTATTGCGGGGATTCCCCCCCCCCCCCAGTTATTTCATATTATACTTCTGGAAAAAAAATATGGTTCCTGCAAAAGCTTTAGTGTAAATCATATGATGTGAAATAGAAGGACTGGACAGCAAAATTTAAGAGAATGGTGTCCGTCATTTAAAGCGACATGAAATTCAAAACTAACGGCGAGAAGCGGAAGAAAAAAGAAAATGACAAACACATAAGGCCTTCCTAGGGGTGCCTAAATTAAACAAATTTTTTGGAAGTTATCGCTTGTGAAGAATTTGAATGGAAACCACGGACATGCACAGAAGATTGGAACAAGACCCAGTGGCGCCACCTTCAGGTGGATCTTGCTGAAACACAATACCAACCCACGACTGGTCACAAGGAGTATATATGCTAAATTTCGAAGGAATTCAACAAAGCTTTTGGAAGTTATCGTCAGTGAAGAATTTGAACAGACAGACTCAAAGAGAGCAAGACACATTTTAACTGGAACGGACACGAAGAAGCAAAACTCAGTGGCCCCACCTTCAGGCAGATGTTGCTGAAATGCAGTAGCAACCAGTGTCTTGTCGCACGATATGCATATGCCGAATTTCGGGAGAATCCGACGAAGCATTTGGACGTTATCACTTGTGAAACAAGTCCACGGACACGAAAAAGCAAGACCCATTTTGACCCAGTGGCGCCACCTTCAGGCAGATGTTGTTGAAATGCAATGCCAACTGGCGTCTTGTCGCAAGGAGTGTGTAAGCCGAATTTCGGAACACTCCAACGATTAGGAAGTTATCACTTGCGGAAAACTCAGACAGGCATGCACGGACGTACACGGACATCCACTGACACAAAGAAGCAAGAACCATTTTAAAGTCCCCGAGTAAAGTATTATTATTATTTAGAAAATTTCACTCTAATGTAAGTGTCAAAAATTAGTATTATTATTTTTTTTTTGGAAATATACACTGGTATGGCAATATTCTTAATGTATGTCATATGTGTCAGACCTTGTAATTTTATGGGGCTCGGCCCAGATCCCAAGATTTATTACCGCAGTAAACAACAATCAATCCAAATCAATGTGTGGGTACAGCTTTTAAATTGAGATCACTGAGATTGAAATTGAGAGGAACAATTCCACCCTGTTGTCCGCCATAAGCAGACCTATCAGCCTGGTGCAATCATGGTATATGTACAGTCCTTACGATTTGAAAATGGTCTCAGCGAAACTCACTGGCACCACATTCAGGCAAATGTTACTGAAATGCAGTACACAACAGCGTCTTCTCACAAGAAATGCGTACGCCGAATTTCAGGAGAATCCAACAAAGCATTTGGAAGTTATCGCTTGTAAAGAATTCAAACTGACATCCCCGGAGACAAAGAACCAAGATCCATTTTGACCCAGCGGCGCCACCTTCAGGCAGATGTTGCTGAAATGCAATACCGACTGGCGTCTTGTCGCAAGGAATGCATATGCCGAATTCCGGAACAATCCAACGAAGCATTAGGAAGTTATCGCTTCGAACACACATGCACGGACGTACACGGACAGTCACGGACATCCACGGGCACAAAGAAGCAAGAACCATTTTAAAGTCCCCGGCCGCGTTGCGGCGGGGGACAAAAACTGGATATTATATCGTCATAACCGGTTTCGCTCTTTTAGAGCTTTTCAAATGACGAAGTTAACATGCTATTGGATACAATTTATAGAGTGCAGCATGTTTACAATTATTGTTGCATGGTTACATAAAGTCATAATAACAGAATGCAGAAGCAAAGTAACTCCGAATAAACTTAATAAACGCATGGTGACAGTCTCAATATTTCGACAAAATTGTATTTGTCATCTTCACATCCTGAAGATGACAAATAAAATTTTGTTAAAATTTTGTCGAAATATTGAGACTGTCACCATGCGTTTATTAAGTTTATTCGGAGTTACTTTGCTTCTGCATTATGCCAAGCTTATCAGTGGATCAACACGACATAATAACAGAACAAGTATAGTCAAATACAAAACAATGATTACAGAGAGACGACTGCTGGTTGGTCACTTGTGGGCGTCTCCATGCACCTAAAGACATGCGCATAAATCATTTTCTGGAACCAGTCTGCGAATACTGAATTAATGTTTAATGACTCTGAATCGATCAAATAATTAAGTGGTATATTTTCGGTATTAACAATTCAGGGATTCCGCGTATTTTTCAATGAACATATTTTTTCCAACCGGATGCTTACATCGTCCGTGTTAAATTTAAAAAACGGAAAAATAGAAAATTTAATCTCAAGATGTCTAGCACAATCTGCCACATGTTTACTCACTTTGAGATGACGTAATCTATTAGTTTCTATTTGTTGTCGGTGTACGCGAGTCCGTGATTTCAGACGGTCACCTGTTTGGCCTACATATGGAGCGCCACATCCATTACAAGTCAGAACATACAGAAGATTTCTAGAATTACAGTTCATATTATGTTCAATTTTGAACTGTTTGTTAGTTTTTCGAAAAAGATATGAACTGCCAATAGTGAGATTTAGACATTTACATCGTACGTCTCCGCATTTTGATGTTGTATAGACTTGATCGGAACTTTTAGCTTCTGTAAACAATTTCTTTAAGTTGGGGCATTGTCGTTTTGCATTTATGAATTTAACTCCATTAAAGGCTTTCTTCAGTCGGTCATTTGACCCAAGAATGATTAAGTTATTTTTAACAATGCGGAAAAAGTTTTTAGGATTGTGCGTATTAATGAAAGTCACAATGGCGCCAAATTTGTTGTTCATTGTATCCCATCTTTTAGGTCATTACTCTAATGCTGTCAAGGAGTTTGACTGGAACTTATACACGTCGGGCTATAGTTGTGATTGTGATCCTGATGAAGGGACCTATATATAGAGCCGAGAAATATAAATCTGAAGGCCGACCAGAAGATAGTCCTGTCAGCTTTGAAAAAGTACGTTATTGATTGGTCTAAGCGATAAAAAGTTGAACCTACAGTACTCGCTGATTGGCTGGACCTCACCAAGAGCAAGGTCGTTGAAACAATCCGACATATTGACAGAAGTACCCTTCCCCAAGCAAAACAAGTACTGAGAAGCCCCAATTCGCAAGAAGTTCTAGCAAATCTCCAGAGTAAATTCGTCATAGTCCCAGCAGACAAAGCTCCAAATAATATAATACTCATATGTAAATATTACTATTACCAGGTGCTGGTTGAATAATTGAGTGTAAACATATCGTCATCAAATACGTCTACTTACTCTCAAACAGCATTTACCCTGGAAGATTTATTTAACAATCACAAAACGTTTCTCAAGAAAAGAGGTATTTGTATTCCAACCAAACATAATGATATATCAAAAGTATACTGGACCCCAAAATGCATAAATCACCATACAAAGCTGGATTCATAGCTGGTTCTAGAAGCTGCACCACCAAGCTTCTTTCAACCCCGTTGACCAGGGCCCTTCAGGAGGTAAAAACATTTTGGGAAAGGTATTGCGCCACTATTTCTAAAAACTCTGGCTTTGAATGTATGTGGATATTGAAAAACTCAAAATATCTTACGGAAGAACTTGATGCTAAAGGTCACATACTGTATAGACATGTATCCACATGGGATTTCTCGACTCTCTATACTACAATCCCTCATCGGGACCTTATTGCCCGTCTAAGTTTATTAATAGTATCTGTGTTCAAGAAAACTGACCGTAGATATATTAATGTCGGATGCCATAAAGCATTCTTTCGCTCTACTACATACAAGAGATATCATTCATGGGATGTTTCTTTGTTTATAGAGTTGCTTGAATTTCTCATTAATAATATCTATGTGAAATTTGGCAACACAATATATCAGCAGCATATAGGTATTCCAATGGGTACTAATTGTGCACCCCTGTTGGCTGACCTGTATCTGTTCTCTTATGAATATGAGTATATGCAGGCGCTTTCAAAAACCGATCCATTCAAAGCCCGTTCCTTCTCATTCACCAAACGCTATATAGACGATCTTCTCGCAGTGGATAATCGCTATATAAATGACGCAGTGAAGGATATATATCCACCTTCACTGGATTTGAAGGAAACTACAGATAACCCTACAGGCACATCATATTTAGACCTATATCTCTATAAAAATGAAACGGGCCTTCTCTCTCGTCGACTGTATGATAAAAGAGATGATTACAATTTCGACATCATAAACTATCCCTTTCTGGACAGTAATATTCCAGTGGGACCTGCATATGGCGTATACATATCACGCCTAGTAGCATTTGCTAGATCCTGTGTTAAATGTGACGATTTTAATCAACGTCACAAAACACTGTTGCAGAAACTTATAAAACTGGGCTACACGACCAAGCGCCTCCACTCAAAGTTTCTCAAATTTGGCGATACATACCGCATGCTGATAGCAAAATACGAGCGTAGCGTGCAAGATCTATGGCGTTACGTTTCGTAACTTGTGTCTAATTCCGCTTAACCCGGGGCTAGGGTCCGTATGAACCCAAGATCCTCATGGTACTCATATGAACAGTCACAATCAAAGCGTGACTGAGATGCATCGTTCTTTAGATGACGACTTTGCAACGAATATTATGGATTAAGAATACTGATCACCGATACGGATTTGATATGTTTGGAACATCATGAGGTCTTGCCGGCATCATTGAAAACTGTTGACCGCTTCTCTCTTGCAGGAAACAAGCCTATGTTTATGTATACTATGATTGTCTTTTTGAATTTGGTGCTGATACTGTTATATGGAATATGGAATAAGTCTTTGGATTATGAACGCGGATATTCTCTAATGGACGACGACTGAATTATGAATGACGGACCAGACGCTTGTAATTGTATTATGCACACACAGATACCAAATATGCTATGCCTGGACAGAAAACTAACGTACATTTTCATGTAAACAGTATGTGCACCCCCCATCTTCCATGCATTTATGAGCGAAACAGGCGTACCTAACTTCAAAATGCTATATCTCATGAAAGCCCCAACACTCAAGATGCTAACAGGCGGCATTTGAACGCTAATAAATAGGGCTTTCAGAAAAATATAGCGTACAAAATTCCCAAGTGGGGGGGAGGGGTTATTGTCAGCTCAAAGTCTATTCATTCTTTGCCAGTTTATGGATTATGCAGTTACTCATATGCAAGTATTATTCACTCACTTTGACATGCCTAGCGAATGATATAGAAACTAATCCTGACCCTTCTCCATCTGAATCATGGCTACAGCCATGTCATCCTACTTTTCCCACAACTATTGTTCATGGCAGGTTTCATCAGGGGGATTCAGTATTTTTCACAGACTCGAGAGGAAAACACTGTGTGACAAATAAGCCTTTTTTCTTACATTTGCCGTCATTGATGGAAGTAACTGGACACAATTCCTGGATAAAATATTGTTTCATGGCGACCAATCGTACAAGAAGATAAAACAGCAGGGCAATGGTACTACATACAATTATTTGGCTTATCTTGACCGCCCTAGTTATTCATCTTTGTTGATAGAAACTTTTCATCGTCTCTGATCAGAACACACTTCGGAAGTTTTGATGCACATTAATCTGACAATATCAACTTCTTCACATTGGAAGCAGCTATTCTGTCAACATTCACGGAGACTGGGGTTTGTACATTGAAATAATCTGCGGCCCAATCAAACACCAGAAAATCTCCGTCCTCGGCCTTGGGGTAATTGTCAAACATCTGCACGATGGTGGGTAGCGTTCGTCCCCGGCAACGGTGGCAGACTGAGAGGTAAAACAAGCCGTACTGGCCGCACACTATCGGTCAGGCCTTGCAACGCCTGACTGTTCCAACACCAGGTCTCTGTGCCTTCGTCCATGAAGGTTGATAAAGCGAGATGGATGGGTGGCAGGCCATACGGATCGAAGTATTCGCCCTGCTGTTCTGTCAAGTACATGGCCACCCATTGTTGACCGGACCGATCCATCGGATCCGTATTGTGGAGGCGGCGCGATACACACGGTCTAATGGGAACACAACTCGGGCAAACACCTCTTGAAACACTGTACGTGTCTACCGATCGTTCTCCAGCACGGTGGTAATCTGGGGCCTTATTCACGAAGCTCCCTTAAGGCCTAAAAAACACTTAAGCCGCACGTAGAGTCAACTTTGGGAAAGTGGTGGTATTCACGAACGGCTCTTAAGTTAAGAGAACACGTAACATCCTCTTAAATCGTATCTTATGTTACGGGAGCTCTAGAGCTCCCTTAAACCTCTCTTAGCGGTAAGAGGAGATGGCATTACTAGTTAGACGGGTTTCAACATGGCGATTCTGCTACTGCAAGGGATGTTGAACGGCCGAAATTTCCGTCGTGAAAGGGTCTTTAGGGATAGGGCAAACCCTTTAGATATATATAGAGTATAGAATTCCACGAAATTTGGTTATGGAAGTCATCGATCTGATTAATGGTGAAATACCACACCCCACCAGAAGATCCCGGGCAATACCAGCTAGTGTTCAAGTGCTATGTACGCTGCGCTATTATGCAACGGGCAATTTCCAACTCGCGAATGCTGACCTATATGGTATCAGCCTACCCTCTGTGTCGCGAATAGTCGCAAGTGTGTCGAGTGCCTTGTGCAGGCATGCCACCGACATCATTCGCTTTCCACGAAGAGCTGAAGTACAACAGGAGATGACGGAAGGTTTCCATGAGCATGCTGCTATGCCCGATGTGTTGGGTTGTGTAGACGGAACATTGATTCCTATTAAATGTCCAAATGACGACGAAGGTGCTTTCGTTTGCAGGAAAAATTTTCACGCCCTTAATGTCATGGCTGTTTGTGATCATAAGAAGTTCATGACTGTTGTAGCAAGGTGGAAGGGCTCTGCCCATGATGCATTCATTTGGAGGAACAGTCATCTAAATGGCGAGCTTGAAGCTGGAAATGGTGGCAACGGTCATTTTCTGGGCGACAGCGCATATGGCCTACAGCCATGGCTGCTAACACCCGTTGCCAATCCACTGACACGGGCGGAGACTTACCGTTTTGTCGTGTTGTCGTACAGCTGTGTTGCCGTGTCTTGTCACAATGATGTCGGAATGGGGTCTTGCCGTGTTACATTCCAAAAGATATGCTCAGATATATCCATGCGCCTGATCTTTGAAAGCAGCTTGGCAACACGACGACATGGAAAAGAGCTACACAATAACACGGCAAGTGCACACTGGCGTGGAATCATTGCGACCCGGAAATTCGATAGTATGGCAGCAAGACTACACAAATTATTTCCGACATGACGACATGACAACACAAACGCACGACAATGCGATATGACGGCATGTCGACACGACATCTCAGCATCACGGAAGCACAACACGACAACACTAAATGGCAGATATTGGCCACCATACCAAATTCTTCCCACAATCACAAGAGAATAAAGAAAATAGAACGCAAACCAATTTTCATGCGTGACCGGAGTCTTTCTTACACAAGGACATGGTGAAGTGGTTTGATAACATTTTTAGTGGTAACGAAGGCTGTTCTCAGATTGCATGATAGGAATGTATTAACTTATTTACCCACCACCGACAGATTTAAAGAGGCCCGTAACATTAAGAGGCATTTAAGTGTGGTTTTGTGAATACCACTTAGTGTACACGTAACATTCTCGCAAATCGCTCTTAACGTCCCCGCAAATGACTAAGAGGCCCGTAACTTAAGTGGCGTTCGTGAATAAGGCTCCAGACCTGTATCCATGCTAAGTGGCTTAATCACACAGGACGTTACGGCTTTTATCGATTTGAATAATGTTGTCAAACTCAGCGTAGCAAATCACACTGATGGTTTTCGGTAGGCCTAGAGGTGTCCCGAATGAAGTTCCAAGCGTAAGTTGCCTTTCTTGACGAGACTCAGCTGATGGTCGTTGTCTAAAGTGTATGTGAGATCGAAACAGAACTTTTCTTCCCTGACAATTTAAAATTTCCAGAGTTCTTCAAGTTAAAAAATTGCGGGGAAAATATTTCGAGATCAAAACACATCTTCTCTGTTATTGACGTTTCCCCGGAGATTATAGCAAGCGAATAGAACATGAGGCACCAGAGGTGCTACAACTCCTCAGCCCCTTAACAGTCTAGACCAAGTTTTTATGTGTGTAGAAGTTTTGATAAATAGAAGTGAGTTATGGCATGCGAAATGCAAATCCAAGCCACAACAAGGAAAAATGAACGGATGGATACACTGACACACGGACGGACAGACAATCAGAATCCAGTATACCTCTATGTACAGGGGTATAAAAGTGACAAGGTATCCACATATCTGCAGGTAAAGTTGTGATCATGTTATTGCCCTGGCGTCAACGTTCTGATCAGAACACACTTCGGAAGTTTTGATGCACATTAATCTGACAATATCAACTTCTTCACATTGGAAGCAGCTATTCTGTCAACATTCACGGAGACTGGGGTTTGTACATTGAAATAATCTGCGGCCCAATCAAACACCAGAAAATCTCCGTCCTCGGCCTTGGGGTAATTGTCAAACATCTGCACGATGGTGGGTAGCGTTCGTCCCCGGCAACGGTGGCAGACTGAGAGGTAAAACAAGCCGTACTGGCCGCACACTATCGGTCAGGCCTTGCAACGCCTGACTGTTCCAACACCAGGTCTCTGTGCCTTCGTCCATGAAGGTTGATAAAGCGAGATGGATGGGTGGCAGGCCATACGGATCGAAGTATTCGCCCTGCTGTTCTGTCAAGTACATGGCCACCCATTGTTGACCGGACCGATCCATCGGATCCGTATTGTGGAGGCGGCGCGATACACACGGTCTAATGGGAACACAACTCGGGCAAACACCTCTTGAAACACTGTACGTGTCTACCGATCGTTCTCCAGCACGGTGGTAATCTGGGGCCTTATTCACGAAGCTCCCTTAAGGCCTAAAAAACACTTAAGCCGCACGTAGAGTCAACTTTGGGAAAGTGGTGGTATTCACGAACGGCTCTTAAGTTAAGAGAACACGTAACATCCTCTTAAATCGTATCTTATGTTACGGGAGCTCTAGAGCTCCCTTAAACCTCTCTTAGCGGTAAGAGGAGATGGCATTACTAGTTAGACGGGTTTCAACATGGCGATTCTGCTACTGCAAGGGATGTTGAACGGCCGAAATTTCCGTCGTGAAAGGGTCTTTAGGGATAGGGCAAACCCTTTAGATATATATAGAGTATAGAATTCCACGAAATTTGGTTATGGAAGTCATCGATCTGATTAATGGTGAAATACCACACCCCACCAGAAGATCCCGGGCAATACCAGCTAGTGTTCAAGTGCTATGTACGCTGCGCTATTATGCAACGGGCAATTTCCAACTCGCGAATGCTGACCTATATGGTATCAGCCTACCCTCTGTGTCGCGAATAGTCGCAAGTGTGTCGAGTGCCTTGTGCAGGCATGCCACCGACATCATTCGCTTTCCACGAAGAGCTGAAGTACAACAGGAGATGACGGAAGGTTTCCATGAGCATGCTGCTATGCCCGATGTGTTGGGTTGTGTAGACGGAACATTGATTCCTATTAAATGTCCAAATGACGACGAAGGTGCTTTCGTTTGCAGGAAAAATTTTCACGCCCTTAATGTCATGGCTGTTTGTGATCATAAGAAGTTCATGACTGTTGTAGCAAGGTGGAAGGGCTCTGCCCATGATGCATTCATTTGGAGGAACAGTCATCTAAATGGCGAGCTTGAAGCTGGAAATGGTGGCAACGGTCATTTTCTGGGCGACAGCGCATATGGCCTACAGCCATGGCTGCTAACACCCGTTGCCAATCCACTGACACGGGCGGAGACTTACCGTTTTGTCGTGTTGTCGTACAGCTGTGTTGCCGTGTCTTGTCACAATGATGTCGGAATGGGGTCTTGCCGTGTTACATTCCAAAAGATATGCTCAGATATATCCATGCGCCTGATCTTTGAAAGCAGCTTGGCAACACGACGACATGGAAAAGAGCTACACAATAACACGGCAAGTGCACACTGGCGTGGAATCATTGCGACCCGGAAATTCGATAGTATGGCAGCAAGACTACACAAATTATTTCCGACATGACGACATGACAACACAAACGCACGACAATGCGATATGACGGCATGTCGACACGACATCTCAGCATCACGGAAGCACAACACGACAACACTAAATGGCAGATATTGGCCACCATACCAAATTCTTCCCACAATCACAAGAGAATAAAGAAAATAGAACGCAAACCAATTTTCATGCGTGACCGGAGTCTTTCTTACACAAGGACATGGTGAAGTGGTTTGATAACATTTTTAGTGGTAACGAAGGCTGTTCTCAGATTGCATGATAGGAATGTATTAACTTATTTACCCACCACCGACAGATTTAAAGAGGCCCGTAACATTAAGAGGCATTTAAGTGTGGTTTTGTGAATACCACTTAGTGTACACGTAACATTCTCGCAAATCGCTCTTAACGTCCCCGCAAATGACTAAGAGGCCCGTAACTTAAGTGGCGTTCGTGAATAAGGCTCCAGACCTGTATCCATGCTAAGTGGCTTAATCACACAGGACGTTACGGCTTTTATCGATTTGAATAATGTTGTCAAACTCAGCGTAGCAAATCACACTGATGGTTTTCGGTAGGCCTAGAGGTGTCCCGAATGAAGTTCCAAGCGTAAGTTGCCTTTCTTGACGAGACTCAGCTGATAGTCGTTGTCTAAAGTGTATGTGAGATCGAAACAGAACTTTTCTTCCCTGACAATTTAAAATTTCCAGAGTTCTTCAAGTTAAAAAATTGCGGGGAAAATATTTCGAGATCAAAACACATCTTCTCTGTTATTGACGTTTCCCCGGAGATTATAGCAAGCGAATAGAACATGAGGCACCAGAGGTGCTACAACTCCTCAGCCCCTTAACAGTCTAGACCAAGTTTTTATGTGTGTAGAAGTTTTGATAAATAGAAGTGAGTTATGGCATGCGAAATGCAAATCCAAGCCACAACAAGGAAAAATGAACGGATGGATACACTGACACACGGACGGACAGACAATCAGAATCCAGTATACCTCTATGTACAGGGGTATAAAAGTGACAAGGTATCCACATATCTGCAGGTAAAGTTGTGATCATGTTATTGCCCTGGCGTCAACGTAAAGTGGTCGGCCGCCTAGGCCCCGGAAGCTCTGAGGTTCTAGATGGCTGGAAATGCATTCGAACTCATTTCTGTCAGTTAAATTTCGAAAATATTATTTACAATTCAATGGCTAGAGTTACTGAGCTGTCTCGCGATGGGATGGGATTTTCAGCTAAATATCGGAGCCATTTCATCTCAGAGAAGTGAAATCCCCCAGAGTATCTATGTAATTTGTGCATTTGTATTCTGAAATTCGAAGAAAATCTATTCCGAATCAAAACAAATCTCCAATACCTCACAGGTTATTTTCATAGCGCCACAATGCTACAACATTACAAGCCAACGTCATTGTGCTTTATAAAAAAACAACACGCGAGATATTGGAGATTTTGTGCTTTGAAAAAAAAAACCCCAAAAAAACCAAACAAACAACACGCGAGGTATTGGAGATTTTCTTTGATCTTGAACAGATTTCATTCACTTCTCTTAGAAAAACTGGCTCCGATAGCCGAAAATCACATCCCATCGTAATGTGAGAGAGAAATCCCCCTGACGAATCTCCGTTGGTAATTGCATTATCGTCAGTGCAACAACAACAACGACGATGAGGTCTGCGTTGATTTATTGGGTAGGCCATACCTTTCGCTATCTTTCATGAAGTATATTTTAGAGGACTTGTTATGCGAGACACCGCTTGTAACTGGCCGACGACCACAGTTCATTTTACAACCGGAAACTCAACTCCGCCATTGATGTAGTATGTTCACATCAAAAAAGATCACATTTTGCCGGGGGAGGTAACTCTTGGTGGCGACAGGAGGCGTTGTGGTTATGGATTGCATCAGCATTGGTTGGGTGCCAAGGTTTGACCACTATAGGTCTGGCAACCTTTGGCCTTGTATTCCGCCGCGGTGAGGCGGTTTGGTGGTGATGTGGTCAAACATCACGGGTTCCTCACGGTGGTCGCGGAAAAAGCTTCCGGAGAAAAAAGTAGTCCCCAGACTTCAAATACGTTGCATGGTCCGATTGGGTCGTATGATGTATCAATGTGAAGCATTCGTGAAGGGGCATCTGATGGGCTCGGTGTGGGGTTGGAATATCGTCATTCTGTGCATGTGCGGCAGACAAAGGGCATGGAAATAGACGTTTTGAGACCGAGGGGGGCCACTAATGGGCCGATGGAGTCGAGTGAGGTATCAATGTGAAGCCTATGTGAGGGGGCATCCGATGGGGTGGGACGTAAAACTGACGTCATTCTGCGCATGTGCAGTAGACCAAGCGTACGGAAATAGACGTTTTGGGATCTAAGTGGGCCCCTATTGGTCCTATGGAATCGTACGACGTATCAATGTGAAGCATTCGTAAGGGAGCTTCCACTAATGGTCCAATGGAGATGAGTGAGGTATCAATGTAAAGCAGTTGTGAGGGACTAGTGTGTCGGCTGTATTCGACATTCTGCGCATGCGCAGGCAGGGAATTTTGGGAAAAGGGTATGGAAATAGACGTTTTGGGGTCGAGGTGGGACACTAGTGGTCCTATGGAGTCGTATGAGGTATCAATGTGAAGCATTCGTGAAGGACCATCCGACGGTGTGGGTGAGACGTGGAACTGACGTCATTCTGCGCATGCGCAGTAGACCAAGTTTATGGAAATAGACGTTTTGGGATCTAGGGGAGTCCCTAGTGGGCCGATTGGGTCGAGTGAGTTATCAATGTGAAGCGCATGTGAGGGAGCATCCGCCTGGACTAGTGTCTCGTCCGTGTTTGACATTCTGCGCATGCGCAGATAGGGAATTGTGGGAAAAGGGTATGGAAATAGACGTTTTGGGCTCTTGATGAGCCACTCGTGGTCCTATGGGATCGAGTGAGGTATCGTTGTGAAGCAGTCGTGAGGGAGCACCCGACTGGTCTAGTACGACGTAAAACTGACGTCATTTTGCGCATGCGCAGTAGACCAAGTCTATGGAAATAGACATTTTGGGGCCGACATGGGCCACTATGGATTCGATGGAGTCGTATGAGGTCTTATTGTGAAGCTCTCGTGAAGGAGCATCCGAATGGACTCCTGGTTCGTCCGTGATCAAGAGTCTGCGCATCCGCACTCTGGTCGTAGTATAGAAATATACACATGGGAGTGTGTTTGGGGTGCTAAACCCCTATGGGTCCATGGTCAAGGTTTGGTTCACCTTGACGCCATGATATAGACCGGAGAGAGAAAAACAACAACAACAAAGATGACAGAAGAGAGAACAACAACAACAGCAAGTTTTTTCATATAGTTTATTCTCCCCAATGTTACATCATACCCACGCTGGGGGAGCCGCGTTGTGTATGTTTACAATACAAGTAACCTCTTGTCCACTCAGAGGCCGCCATTTGGTGATACTCGTTCCTTTTTTTTTTTCTTTTTTTTTTTTTATTTGCACAGACAAAGATACTTGTTACATAAGACTTGGTAACACATAACATAATAGCAGTTTGGTAAGCATGTCCTATACACAAAAAATCGTCCGGCAGCATGTGTACATAACAAAAGCATTTAAACAGATAGAAAAAGTAAAAAATAGTTTCCTTCGTAATAAAAAGAAATTACTGTCAATAATGTATGACTTCCCATCTTTTGTAATGTTCTACCAAGGTGTTTTTTCTCAGTGCAATAACTTTTTCTAATTGTCTATAATTTTCCAATTCTGTTAAAATTAGGTAAGCTGAGATACTGGGTGATACTCGTTCTTGCCCGTTAGATGTATTCTCAGCTGCTCTTGTCCAATCAGAAGTCGCCATTTCAGAAAGTCCTATATTCGGTCATGTTCGCTCTGAACCGTTTGTTCTAATCGTCATCGGGCAGGCCAGGATTCCGTTTAGGCAACATATCCTCAGATACTTGTTTGACCATTCTGACTATCTATCAGTGCATGGGTGAATACATTCAACCGATGGGTTGGTCGGTCAGCTTGGTCACGAAAAACGTAACATTGGTGACCCTCTCCACTATCCACTTGGTGTTGGGACGTTGTTGTTGGGCCCATTCCAAGGCATCCAATTGGTCCACTTGGTCCAGCATCGTCTCTAGCGACGCCCTATCTGTGATGGTAAACGGTTGATCAAATACCCGGATGTTACTGCTCAAGTAAAAGTATCGGACTTGGTCTGTCGCCTTATGCCTCAGCACACAACCAAACGCCAGATTTAATTTCAAGGACGTAGCTCGGTCAATGAAGATGGCTTCCACGTAGCTGCGTTAACGGGCGAGGTAGGTCAGTCGGAAATTGTAGATATCTTGAATAGGGGATGACAATAGAAACAGTGCCGTATCATGGGCCAATGGCGCCGATAGATGTCACTCACTGGATGGTCTTCGTGTAACAGATCGCTAGGAACATCCACCGCATCTTCCAGAAAATGTTCGTTGTTGTCAGGCGTATGACTCGGAACAGAAATGCTAGGGACCGGCTGCATATCTAGGCTCTTCTGAACTGTGGGTATAGACGGGATCTCCGTGATCGCATCACCAGTGGCATCCGTCTCCCCGGGCTCATCTTCACTAGGTCTGACCCTCCTGGGTGCCTCTTTAGTGGGAAGTTGTCGCTCATACCGTGGTGACGGACCATGAATCAAACGCTGATGCCGTCTTAACTGACTGGGTCGTTTGAAAAGTTTATCACATTCATTACATTGTTTCATCGCGCCCTCATGGAGCGAACGTTCGTGGCGCAGTAAAGCATCTTTCCGAATAAATGACCTTGCGCAAGTTATACAAGTATACCGTGCGCCATTGTGGATGAAGGACTCGTGCCGTTGCAAATCTTCTGGGCGAGTAAATGGCTTCAGGCAGGTCGAACAATAGAACATGTCGGCTGCGTATCAGAAAATGCTGAACATTCCCACCTGCCGCCACTTTTATAAGCCCGCAGCCTCCTACGTTGTTCTCCCCACCAATCATCCTGTACACTCGGTTGCGCACTTGTCACATGTCTGCGTACACACCGTAACATGTAAAAACTTGTAACAAAATGTATTATACCATATCTGTGCTGTATTATACCATATCTGGCCTGTATTATACCATATCTGTCCTGTATTAGACAATACTTTCCCTGTATTTAATGTACATGTACTCTGCGCATGTCCATGTATTCTGTGCATATCCATGCACATGTACTATGTGAATGTACATGTACTATTTGCCTGTACATGTAATCTTTTCATGTACATGTTCTGTCAATACACATGTTCCTTGTCCATGTGAACACACTCTGTTCAAATCCATGTACATACTCTCTGTCCATATCGCTATATGGCTGAAATATTGCGGAATGCGACGTTAAACCTTAATTCTCTCTCTCTCTCTCTATCTCACTTTCTCAATGAACATGTACTCTGTACAATGACGCACGATGTAGACCCGTGTCGCCCCGTGTTGTCGTTGCCATCTGCAAACATGGCTCGAACCACTGCTCTGTAACCCGTGAGTGATTTAACCACGGTCGCATGCTGTAAAATGCGAGTCGCATAGGAATGGGTATACGGATCGAACACGTATACTCGCCAACAGCACCTTGAAAAGTAGACTCATGGATGGGGTCAAACATCACGGGTTCCTCAACCCTCAAGCGTGCATATCCACTGATTACACGTTGGTGATATCTCAACTGGCTGTGTATTTGAAGCGGTGTCCACAATCCTCACATTGATGCCTGGATGTCTCATGGAGACACCGTTCATGGCGGTGTAAACTATCCAGGCGATTAAATGTATCCCCACAGGTCTCGCAGGTGTACTGGGCAGTAGCGTCGTGGACGCTAGAGTCATGGCGTTGTAAGTTGTGCAAGCGTGTAAAGGACTTGGAGCAAGTGGTACACGTGAACATCGTATCGTAAGTGGTTGAACGAATGTCTGCTGAAAGTGTCAGACCGCTTCCCTTTTATAGGGTGTGTGTGTGGGTGTGTACGGGTGTGCCTTGGTGTGTGTGTGCGTGTTTGTACGTCTGTGTGTAGGTGTGTGTGTGCGTGTCGTGTGCGATGATAGACAGATGAGGTGTTCCTGTAGTCCAGAAGTGACCTTTGACCCCGCGCTGCTCGGTAGTGACGTCATCGTACGCAGGCGCACACACACGCACACAAACCTGGTGGACCCGCGCCCTGGTGTACCCTATGCCCTATGGGGTAAAGGGTGCACCAGGTTTCAAGGTGCTGTTGGCGAGTATACGTGTTCGATCTGCAGACCCATTCCTATGCGACTCGCATTTTACAGCATGCGCCCGTGGTTAAGTCACTCACGGGTTACAGATCAGTGGTTCGAGCCATGTTTGCAGATGGCAACGACAACGAGGGGCGACGCCAGATCCTGAAAGAGTTCACAGAAGCGGTCCTCGACAGAGTGGACTCTATGGAGAGGTGTGCTATCACCCACCACTACTGGACTATGACAGCCATCATTGATGCCAGGGCTATGGACCACGAGCCACGCCGGAACCAGCGACGGCTCGTTGGCCTCGCCATGGTCTTTGTCATAATGACCCTGACGCTGTGGCAAGGACAGTTCCGTCTTACAGCAACAGAAAAAACTTCTCTTCAGAGCCTCCATATCTTCCGAAAGAGAATCTGAGCCTGATAGAAGTCCACGACCGTGGAACATTCGTGAACATCCAGGCACTTTTACATCCGGGGACTTTTACATCTGTGTATATCCGGGTTCTTGTACATCCGGGTACTGTGGAACATTCGGGACTGTAGAACATCCGGGTACTCCTATGTTGGCCTATAAGAGCCAGAATTTTACGGCATTCAACATTTCCAGATCCACAGCCGATATGTTCTCTTGCACAACTTGCTCGAAGCACTTTCATCGCCTGGACAGTTTACGTTGTCACACACGTGCACGTCACGCAGTACCCACGCATACATGTGCAGATTGTGATATAGTCTTTAAGCATCCCAATCAATTGAGACGTCACCAAAATGTTATACACGAATCGCGCTCGCCACTCTTGAGACCGGATATTTCAGTTTCTATGAGATTGCATCTGAGAATGTAGGAACCTATAGAGGTCTATCCGCCGCCGCGAATTGAAGAGCCAATGGAAATTGATCCCAGTGTTGAACGGGAGAAGACGTTTAGGTTACACTGAACGAAGATTAAACTTTCTGAAATGGTGGCTTCTGATTGGTTGATTTCTTCAGTGTGGGTTACAGCTCATCCAGGGGAGAGCCCGGAGATGCCCGCTACCATCGCCAGCGATGCCTGACCTGCCTTGACGGTGTACCCTTGGCCGGCTGTGATCTTTGCACGAGGAGAGAGGAGATTTTACAGTGGGCGAAGTGAGAGCTTACCACCAAAGGCCGTTTTTTTCCTTGTATGGAAAAATATGGCCGCAGTTATCTCTCGAGACTTCTAACATGTACAGACGGTTGAATGAATGAGAATCATATCAGGTCACACCGAGCAAAGATGGCACTTTCTGAAACGGCGATTTCTGATTGGACAGACGAGAATACATCTAACGGACAGGAACGAATATGATAGATGCAAATGGCGACCTCTGATTGGACAAGAGGCTAATTGTATTGTAAACACACCCAACGCGGCTCCCCCAGCTTGGGTATAATGTACTGGAGGGGGTAATAAAATGATTGACCTGTCATCCTAGTTGTTGTTGTTCTCTCACCGGTCTACATCATGCGACATTGTACAGAGTACATGTTCATTGAGAAAGAGAGAGAGGGAGAATTAAGGTTTAACGTCGCATTCCGCAATATTTCAGCCATATAGCGATATGGACAGAGAGTATGTACATGGATTTGAACAGAGTATGTTCACATGGACATGAACAGAGTACATGTAGAATGACATGCACAGAGTACGTTTACCTGGACAAAGAACATGTGTATTGACAGTACATGTATATGAACAGATTACATGTACAGGCAAATAGTACATGTACATTCACATAGTACATGTGCATAGATATGCACAGAATACATGGACATGCGCAGAGTACATGTACATTAAATACAGGGAAGATATTGTCTAATACAGGACAGATATGGTATAATACAGGCCAGATATGGTATAATATAGCACAGATTCGGTATAATACTGGTCAGATATGTTATAATACAACACAGATATGGTATAATACATTTTGTTACAAGTTTTCACATGTTACGGTGTGTACGTAGACATGTGACAAGTGCGCACCCGAGTCTACAGGACAGCGATGCGCTGATTGGTGGGGAGAACAACGTAGGAGGCTGCGAGCTTATAAAAGTGGTGGTAGGTGGGAATGGTCAGCATTTTCTGATACGCAGCCGACATGTTCTCTTGTTCGACCTGCCTGAAGCCATTTACTCGCCCAGAAGATTTGCAACGGCACGAGTCCTCCATCCACAACGGCACACGGTATACTTGCATAACTTGCGCACGGTCATTTAATCGGGAAGATGCTTTACTGCACCACAAACGTTCACTCCACGAGGGCGCGATGGAACAATGTAATGAATGTGACCAACTCTTCAAATGACCCAGTCATTTAAGACCGCATCAGCGTTTGAATCATGGTCCGTCACCACGGTATGAGCGACAACTTCCCACTAAAGAGGCACCCAGGAGGGTCAGGCCTAGTGAAGATGAGCCCGGGGAGACGGATGCAAGTGGTGATGCAATCACGGAGAGCCTGTCTATACCCCCAGATACCCGCCTAGATATGCAGCCGGTCCCTAGCATTTCTGTTTCGAATCATACGCCTGACAACAACGAACATTTTCTGGAAGATGCGGTGGATGTTCCTAGCGATCTGTTACACGAAGACAATGCAGTGAGTGACATCTATCGGCGCCATTGGCCCATGACACGGCACTGTTTCCACCGTCATCGCCCTATTCAAGATACCTACAATTTCCGACTAACCGACCTCGCCCGTTTACGCAGCTACGTGGAAGCCATCTTCAATGACCAAGCTACGTCCTTCAAATTAAATCTGGCGTTTGGTTATGTGCTGAGGCACAGACCAAGTCCGATACTTTTACCCCAGCAGTAACATCCGGGTATTTGACCAACCGTTTACCATCACGGATAGGGCGTCGCTAGAGACGATGCTGGACCAAGTGGACCAATTGGATGCCTTGGAATGGGCCCAACAACAACGTCCCAACACCAGTGGATAGTGGAGAGGGTCACCAATGTTACGTTTTTCGTGACCAAGCTGACCAACCAACCCATCGGTTGAATGTATTCAGCCATGCACTGATAGATACTCAGAATGTGCAAACAAGTATCTGAGGATATGTTGCCTCAACTGAATCCTGGCCTGCCCGATGACGATTAGAACAAACGGTTCAGAGCGAACATGACCAAGATAGGACTTTCTGAAATGGCGACTTCTGATTGGACAAGAGCAGCTGAGAATACATCTAACGGGCAAGAACGAGTATGACAACACCAAATGGCGGCCTCTGATTGGACAAGAGGCTACTTGTATTGTAAACATACCCAACGTGGCTCCCCCAGCGTGGGTATGATGTAACATTGGGGAGAATAAACTATACGAAAAAACTTGTTGTTCTCTCTTCTGTCATCTTTGTTGTTGTTGTTTTTCTCTCTCCGGTCTATATTATGGCGTCAAGGTCAACCAAACCACAACCATCGACCCATAGGGGTTTAGCACCCCAAACACACTCCCATGTGTATATTTCTATACTACGACCAGACTGCGCATGCACAGACTTTTGAATACAGACGAACGAGGAGTCCATTCGGATGCTCCTTCACGAGAGCTTCAAAATAAGACCTCATACGACTCCATCGAACCCATAGTGGCCCATTTTCCATACCCTTGGTCTACTGCGCATGCGCAGAATGACGTCAGTTTCACGTCATACTAAACCAGTCAGATGCTCCCTCACGACTGCTTCACAACGATACCTCACTCGACCCCACAGGACCACGAGTGGCCCATCAAGACCCCAAAACGTCTATTTCCATACCACAATTCCCTGTCTGCGCATGTGGAGGATGTCAAACACGGACGAGACACTAGTCCAGGCGGTGGCTCCCTCACATATGCTTCACATTGATACCTCACTCGACCCAATTGGCCCATTGGGGGCGCCCCTAGATCCCCAAACGTTTATTTCCATAAACTTGATCTACTGCGCATGCGCAGAATGACGTCAGTCCCACGTCTCACCCACACCGTCGGATGCTCCTTCACAAATTCTTCACATTGATACCTCATACGACTCCATAGGACCACTAGTGTCCCACCTCGACCCCAAACGTCTATTTCCATACCATTTTCCCCACAATTCCCTGTTTGCGCATGCGCAGAATGTCAAACACGGCCGACACACTAGTCCAGGTGGATGCTCCCTCACGACTGCTTTACATTGATACCTCACTCAACTCCATTGGACTATTAATGGGCCACCTAGACCCCAAAACGTCTATTTCCATACACTTTTCCCACAATTCCCTGTCTGAATGTTGACAACGCCCGAGCCACTAGTCCAGGTGTATGCTCCCTTACGAATGCTTCACATTGATACCTCATACGATTCCATAGGACCAATAGGGGCCCACTTAGATCCCAAAACGTCTATTTCCATACACTTGGTCTACTGTGCATGCGCAGAATGACGTCAGTTTTACGTCACACCGACCCCATCGGATGCCCCTTCACATTGATACCTCACTCGGCCCATTAGTGGGCCCCCTCGGTCCCAAAACATCTATTTCCACCGCGCATGCACAGAATGACGATATTCGAACCACACACCGAGCCCATCAGATGCCCCTTCACGAATGCTTCACATTGATACCTCATACGACCCAATCGGACCATGCAACGTATTTGAAGTCTGGGGACTACTTTTTTCTCCGCGGAAGCTTTTTTCCACGACCACATGACCACCAAACCGCATCACCATGGCGGAATACAAGGTCAAAGGTTGCCCGACCTATAGTGGTCAAACCTTGGCACCCAACCAGTGCGGATGCAATCCATAACAACGTCACCTGTCGCCACCAAGCGTTACCTCCCCCGGCAAAATGTGACCTCTTTTGAGGTGAACATACTACTGATGTGTTGGCAGCATGCACGAACACATGGACACTACATTTGATTTTGACAGATCTCAAAGCTTCCTTCAATTCTGTGACAAGACAAAGTACAAGTTGCCCTTTTCCGATAAAATTGGCGTTTATTATCGTTCAAATCCATTCTGAGAACTTTTAGATGAATTAACAAGTCGATTTTCCCAGTTTTAATGTCAGACAATTTTTTTCTCAACAGAGTAGGGATACGACAATTATGGCAATCTCGTAAAAGTGGCCTCAAGCTTTTATACCGGGTAATTTACTGTATATCTGACACGGTGTTTTAGGTTCGGTGGATGTTTCATGGTTCGGACAAAGTAATAGTTATCGAGATACGGCTCAGATACACGGACAGACACATCTCCAGGTCCATAATGAGCCAGTAGGGCTGAGGAGTAAAAAACAGCATGGTAATATATGGTCTACGAAAAAATGCGGAGTGAATTTTACGCGAAAAAGGGCTGTTTATTTTCGTGGACTTCATGTAATTATATATACACACTCTCATATTATTTGGGAGAGAACAGTAAAATTCATCATCCGAACGCATGGCACGATCATACGTAAAAACTTCTGCTCTTAGCCATGCGGTAACGGGTGCTATCTGCGTATATTAGGGCGTTTCCCAAATGGTCACATCCGAGAGGAATGGCTTTATGCTATTCCAACTGGAACTCTAATCCATCCATATCAGAACACCAAACTGGGCATGGTGTATCCCATTTGAATAACCGGCATATGCCATCGGTCCCTACCAGGGAACTCAGTTCCTAATTTCAAGAAGCTCCCTTATATATTATCTTTCTGAAACGTGCTCAGAGACGGCGTCATCGATTCGCTGGCATTGCCATTACGTCAACCTACAGAGGAGGCTTGTACTGTGTTTGATTGGTTGGTGGGTGAAACGAAATTGACATTTCTGATTTTGAACAATAATGGCAGCTCGTCCGATCAAGGCAAGTTCGAAGTGGGAACGTAGAAATTGGTTTGATGTAACTAAGCTGGATCATGTGTTCTAACCCCAGATCTCTACTAGTGAAGGGGCCATCTACGGTGACAGCCAGAAGGCTAGTTGGCAATCTCGGTTATAGATTCGTTTTTCTTAAACACGACGACTGGTCCTGCTCGTACACTCTACAGTAATCTCTTAAACTGTTGGTTTAACACCCTCTGACTGCAATGGACTGAAAATATGATGCGCATGCGCGTTCAGTCTTCAGTCATTTAGATCGACACAGGGAGCACATCATCTGCATATGATAGAGATGGAAAATGCAGTTAGATGCTAAAATATTTGACTATCTAGAGCACACAGTACAATGCCTTGTTTAGCGCCGATATCCCGTGTTGGTCGAAAGCCATGCGCCCGTAAGCTGAATACCACATTTTCAACCCCAATGCTATCAAAAAGTTATATCTGACAATCAGTAAACAATCTGATGCCATGAGAATGTTGAAAACCCACATAAATGATACAAATTCGACATAAAAAATAACTCGGTATTCCATCAACACAAACAGAATGACGACATAACCAAATGCTCGTATTCGCTCGAAGATAGCTACTTTACCGACTAAATCAAGTGATCTTTCCCTTGCCCAGGTTTCAGGAGCATTTGCTTCAAACCACACATGACAATCAAGTGGACAATACACTTGGCCATGGTTCTATAAGTAGGTGAAACACCGGTTAACATCCGTCAGTACCCTGAATCATAAGTTACCTTCCACTCTCAGTCACTAAATTCAGAGTAAATTCAACTCGGGATACCAAATACTGCCCAATGTTTTTACTGCAGAACCTAGTTTCAGAGAGAAGATGGCCTTTTTGCCCAAAACGGTTATTTAACCTTTCTAGATAGGGCATATATTATAGCCATTAATTCGTTGAACAAAACAGAAATGTCAACTCAAATACATGTAGATTTCTTTTATTCCAATTCTCTCTTTTGTTACAAGATCAAATTTTAAACAACAAGGTCGCTACTGTTAATTTAAAAACTTTGAAAATAAAAATCTTGTCTCCAACTATCAGAACGAATTGTCCATAATCTTTTTTCTGCAAATGTAATCCAAAGAGAAAAGTATGATATCTGCTGAGGAGTCAACCAGGGCTGGTCTCAAAATGATGTCTGGAATAAACACACACACACAAGCACAAACATCAGTTCCCGTAACACAGGTAACAATATGGCAAAATGATGAGAACTATCATCAATGATGTGATTCCTCGGATTCTTCCTCGTATCCGTCCGGCAGAGGGCATGTCTCGGGGTTGTGCATCCAGGTGTGGTTACCATCAAAATAGGGGAAAGGCTGCAAGTACAAACAGCAATAATATATGTCAGTAGAGTATCATCATAGGAGATCTTGTAGGCGAATATTACTTGCATGAATTTAATGGGTTGGCTTACCATGCTTACAGTAATATCTCTAATAATTCAATCCCCCTATTAAAATTCAATCACCTCCTACTCTGGGGACAAAATTCAATCGACTGTTCTAATAAATTTGATCATTGAAATAATGAAGAAATAATGGATTATACATTTTGAACCATTTTGTCAACTTTCTGTTTTATAATGAAATTTGATCACCCTCAGATTTCATGGGGAGATATTCCACTTCCTGTCATTGAATTATTAGAGGGATTACCATACATACATATTAACATGCTTTATGTTCAAAAAGACAACAACAAAAAATCAAGCACTGCACAGAGTTCAACTACGGTAATTTCCCTATTAATTCAGATTTCCAAATTTAATTTGAAAACGGCCGATTTTTCCCGTCGTGATTTTGTCCATCCTAATAAAACGAAAACGGGAGCATTTTCAATATAGCCGTGAAACAATAAATTCGAACACTCCCGTTTTCGCCACGAAGTTCGTGCCGATGAAAGTAAAGTGAATATGTTATTAGAATCTCGTATAGTATGTCGCCGTATGCTATTATTCGTAAATGCAGAGAAACAACAGGGAATGGTACAATATAATCAGGCTGAATTACTATTACTTACAGTCTATAAGGAAAAAAATTGATTCAATTAACTCCGCAGTCCTGTAATTTTATCCTAACTAGATCGCGTTTCGCCGCAGTCGGGTAAAATATATACGGTAGTCCCCCGCATGTGGTCGAGTGTCTGCACACGGCCCGCTATTGAATCATTCTTCAGTTTCCAGCGTTCGTATATCAAATATCATTTTTTCAATCAGCATTCCTTTATTTGAAAAACACGGTGAATATTTTCCGAGAAAGCAGAACTGCGTGCGAATGAATTATGTTTGAACGAAACATAAAAATCACCGACAACGATGGTCGACGTGACACGCTCTTAGGAATTTTCATGGCGCTCCTTTTCTGTTTTTGAACTGGCGAGTTTCATCACTGCATCGCGAATTAATAGGGAAATTACCGTATCCATATCTTGTTTGCCTAAAATGTATGTTTTACTAAAGTTCCATCCCATGTATTAAGTGAATATTGTTTAATTGTACTGCAACATGTTCCAAGGGCAAGAAAGATTTCCTTTTCATCACTGACTAAAACAGGACCCCAAATGCCAACTCCAGGTCTTTCAGCTTGAATGTACCCTTCATACCTACATAGCATAAATGAGCATGTTTTACTAAGTTAGGTCGGTCATACCAAGGAAATATAAAGATCCTCCTTGCTAGCCTGAACACGTGCCTGAGGCTAACATGTTAATTAATTGTTCGTTTCTCGTTACCTTGCTTGTTAAAATAGACATGCCGAGTGTGATAATTTATAATTATGACTGGACTGAGAAAACCAATATTAAAATGACACAAACTCTGAACGAATAGAAAAATTCTTCTTCAGGTCTGATGAAACTAGCTATTCCAGATCCAGGACAATGAATGACAATTGTCCTACATCTTTCAACTATTGAAACAAGATTTTGTCTACGGAAAGTAGGTATGAATCGTTTGATCAGAGAGCTGGCAGTTGTCTCTTCAGAGAAAGGAATAGTTGTGTTCTTCACATGAAACTGCCTGTTCGATAACGAGATGACTGTTCCATTAATTATGACTTCCTTAGAAAACCAACACTAAAACAACACAAACTCTGAATGAATAAAGAAAAATCCTTCTTCAGGTCAGAAACTGATGAAATTCAAACATTTATAAGTAATTTTTACATTTTTAAGCTGAAACTTACCTTACGGACAGATTGCGTTCGTGTGCAAACGTGAGCTAATAAGTAAAAAATCTAAATATAGCACAGTTCCCCCTGTCCCAATACGCATGCGTAAATCCCATGATGTACACTCGTTCTACACTTCTTATGCCACGTCGTAAAGACTCGGGCAGGGAGGTCGGGTGGATGCATTGTAACTCAGTAAGGTAACTTTTAGCTTAAAATGAAAAAAAAAAACTTATAAATTTTTTATATTTGTTTGCGCTGAAAACTGACCTTTTGCATCAGTGCGATCACGTGCAAGTTGACCACCAGGGGGCTATGAGATACACTATGCAGCGGTGCTGTCATATCTATTGTAGTACTGGAGGCAGGATTGCCAGCGGCGGAAACGCATAAGCTATTAGCTCCGTCCAATCCTGCGACAGAGCATCGACTCACACTGCTTGTGGATCCAGTACTGGTGACATGTATAGAGGGAGTTGATGGTTGAGGCGAGTGATCTATCTGCGAAGTTTCCCAGATCTGAGAGATCTGGCGAAGAATGTCTGGGTGCAATTGACACTTGGTCGGTAACACCTGATGTTTTCTGGACAAGGCATCTGCTACAACATTCAGATGTCCTGTTAAGTGTCTGGCACGAAGGACTAGATCGTGTTGCCAGCACAAGTGGAACAGAATCTCGGCTTGGCTGAACAGACGGAGTTCCCCCCCATCTTGTTTATGTATGCCACGACTGTTGTGTTGTCTGTGGCTACCAGTACCGACCGATCTCTGCGATCGTTTATCAATGTGAGAACAGTGCGGTTCACGGCAATGAACTCTAATACATTGATGTGTAACAATCTCTCCTCCGGAGTCCAAAAACCTGATATCGACTTGGACCCGAGGTTGGCCCCCCAATCTTGCATGGACGCATCCGTGAACAACTGACATGACTGACGAGTTGCTATGAATGGAAGCAGTGTTAGTCCAGGCATCACATTGAGAGGGGTCTATAGCCACCACGATAGGTGATGTCCGACTTCCTCTGTGACAGGAATTATGGGATTCCTGCGCCTGTTCATCCAATTTTGATCTAGATATAGCATCAATGGACGTAAGTGACATCCTGAGTGGATGTCAGGAGGCATTAAATCTGGAATTACATTGGTTCAAATTTCAAGTTTGTTGAATAGCCTCGATTCCAATTGGTAGCTAGCAATCCAGAGAAAGGTCTACAATTTTGTGCTTCTGAGAATGTAACATATATCACATGTTATATTGAATGATAAACTAAAATGAGCGTAACTCTTGGTAACTAGTTGACCTTGGAGCAAGAGCCGAGAGCTCTCATGTCCCACACTGAAATCGACAATAGTCAAACACAAGAAAATAGAAATTTTCCTACAAATGGATTTCTTTCAGACAAGAGAATTTTTAATGAACAAGAAAGTGATGAAGTAAACCTTTGTTCTTAAGTTAATTAACAGGTTTGAAGTTTGAAGGACCCCTCTTCCCATTAAATTAGTAAATGTATGGTTTCTATTTCACAACAGTTTAACTAAATGTAGCTGTTTCAAACATGGGGAACAACTCCACAGGACAAATGCCATGTACACGTAAGGAAGAGAACTCTAAGGAAGAGAACTCTGAATATTTTAACCTAACACATAGTCAGCTAAACATGATTCAGTTTTGGGGGACTGTGACCTTGACCTTTGATGAATTGATGTATGGCTCCTCTTTGCCATGCGAGTAATGTATACCCAAAGTTTGGTACCATTCCATACCTTGAAACTAGAGATATCGCATGGACAAGAAATGTTAATGGATGAATGGACAGAACGCAACATCGCATTACATGACCTCGTCTTCGACAGGCATATGAAAATGTGATTTCCTGATTTTGGGGTCATAGTTACCTTGACCTAAATTTTGGTACACGACACTTCGTCTTCCGTCAATGTATCAATGGACACACAAAAATCATGATTTTGTATGAATTTCAGGATTTTGGGGGTCACAGTGACCTTGACGTTCAGCCTTGACCTACAATTTGGAATGTGACACATCATGTCCCCCTAATGAATCTACGGACACAAAACAAAGTAATTTTCAAAGATTTTTTTATTTTAGAGTCACAGTGACAGTGACAAACCATCTCCCCGTAATTTCTCAATGGACACAAAAAATCATGATTTTTAACAATTTAACGATTTTGGGGTCGCAGTGACCTTGACCTACATTTTGGTATGCGACACATCACGTCCCCATAATGTATCTACTGACACAAAAAAAAATGTTATTTATAATAACTTCCTGATTTTGGGGTCACAGTGACCTTTGACCTTTCACCTTGATTCTGGTGTCACAGTGATCTGGACTATTGACCTGGATCTAAATTTTGGTACATGACAAAACGGCTACCTGTAATTTCTCAATGGACTGAAAAAATCATGATTTATAACAATTTTATGATTTTGGGGTCACAGTGACATTGACCTTTGACCGTGACCTACATTTTGATAAGTGACACATTGTGTTCCCCTAATGTATCTACTCACACAAAAAAATGTTATTTTTTATAATTTCCTGATTTTGGGGTCCGTGACCTTTGACCTTCGACCTTGACCTATATTTTGGTATGCGACACCTCATTTCCCCCTATTGAATCCACTCACAAAAAATTAGTATTTTTTAATGATTTCTTGATTTTTCCGTCACACTGACCTTTGATCTCTGACCTCGACCGACATTTCGTATGCAACACATCGTCTAGGGCATCCACTCACCAAAAATTAGAACTGTAGATAGAAAACTGTCAATGATCAATGGTTTCCTGATTTTAGGCAACAGGGACCTTTGACCTCTGACCTCGACCTCAATTTTGGTACGCGACACATCGTCTCCACCTAGCGTATCCACTCACAAAAAATTGCAACTGTGGATAAAAAACGTTCACAGATATAGACCGGACACGAACCCTTCAGTGATTTCCTGTTTTTCAGGCCAGTGAACTTTGACCTCTGACCTTGACCTTCATTTTGGTACGCGACACATCGTCTCCCCGTAGGGTATCCACTCACCAAAAATTAGAGCTGTAGATAGAAAACTGTCCCAGATATAGACCAGACACGGGGGACGGACGGACACATGGACAGACGGACGGAAACCGCCAACACATAATACGTCCGCCTTTTGGCGGGCGTATAAAAATTTGAGAAGAATCCAATAAGCTGTTGTCAAGTTATGCCACGGAAATGAAATGTTACAGACGGACAGACAGATGGTACGGACGGATGTACAGACAAGCTGAAACCCTACACTATACGTGTTCAGGGGGTATAATGAAAGCTCATTTGAAAAACGGGCGAAGAGCATTTCCCCAGATAATTTTGTAACACATAATTTGGTACTCACAGGGCTTTAGATCTCTCCAATTTGGGCACACTCCCTATTAGGGGTGGCAATTTTTTTTAGGACGGGACAGTGTGTGGGGCACATACATTACCCCTGGAGGATGAGCAATCAGGAATCATCACTGGTAGAAGTACCTCTGAGAAGGGGTTTCTTCACCAATGGGCGAAACCCAGTGTGAGGCAACACCAACATTATTTTGCGTTTAATAGGCCCGCCGACATTAAAAAATCGAACAAAAATAAAATATGAAATTGCCACTTTTATATTTCTCATGCAAGTTTGAACATGAAGACTTTGACCTCCTTTGATTGTATGGATTAGGCTGTTGTATTCTATCTGAAACAATGCCAGCAAATAAAAATGAAAAACAAAAAAAAATAAATACCTTTCACTATAATTTTTCACTATAAGTCAACGAATTGTTATTGTTGTAAAATGCTAATACACTTAGGCAATAACGACATTCAATGTAAATCAGGAACCTTCACTGGCTGTGTGATCTATCACTCTGTCATGGTACCCATATTTCGACAGTGATGCAGTATGTCAGAGCTAGGAAATGGAGGGTGTTTCAACAGCTCAGCCGATACAGCATGGTTTTAACTTACTGTTGAAAGCTGAGGCTGTTGGAACACATGCAAAATTCGCTAGATTGTTCTGAAAGACAACTCATATACAATTATGAAAATTGAGAGTTTCAACATTTGTAGGTTTCCACCAATTCTGATATTAATTGCCAAGAAAATTATACCTATATTATCTTAAAATGACCGTCCTTATCCAAACTTCATGACATGTAGAAATATTCAATGTAGGTACATACCCACTATATCCCCATACTTTATTCATTTGTGTACAGTTTACTTAGTTCTTGCCAAATAAGCAGATTATGTATTCTTTTAATCAATTAGAGTGTGTATTGTATCACCTAAATCACACCATTTGTAGATCACTGTCAGGTTATCGCTTAACATTTAACAATTTCTGGAAATGACAGCATTTTAATATGTCCAACCTGACGGACATAATTTACTCCCTTACCTATTCATAAATGTGTATTGGCTAAGATCACATGCAGGAGCAAAGTAACTCCGAATAAACTTAAACACATGGTGAGTCTCAATATTTTGACAAAATTTTATTTGTCATCTTCAGGATGTGGTGATGGATGGTTAAAATTCGGCTATCAAATCCAAAACTTAACAGTGGTGTAAAAGCTTCGAAAGAGCTACAGTTATTCAGGTAGACTACTATTTATTATTATTTTGGTATTTTTGTTTCTAATTTCAACTTTCATATATATATTTTATTTCATCAATCACGGTTTAGATAAGATAATACAACCATCCAGCATTTCTGTGGTGTGTATATTCCTTGTCTTGTTAATAGCCTAGTCTTGTATTTCCCGTTCTGTAACTATTCAATTCTCTAGATTTTATTTCCGATTTCAATCCTAGGTACATTTCTTACGTTTCTCTAATCAACTTTTTTTTTCTAATCTCTGTTTCAGTTGTGTTTATTCCCCTAATTGACATTTCTGCTGCCACTATACACACCTCAATAAATCACCTCACCTGTCACTATTAATCCTTATCTAACCATTGCCATTTCAACTGTGTATTGCCAGACCTATGTGGTGTGTGTATTCCTTGTCATGCCTATGTGCCACTCATGTTTATCTTGTTATGTTCACATATTATCTGATTGGCTATTGCCCTCTAATTTTGTGTATCGAACCATTTCAGTCTTTGTTACATGTAGTTGTTTCTGTATATAAGAGCTTGTATCTGCTGTTATATCATATCCTGAAGATGACAAATCAAATTTTGTCACAATATTGAGACTGTCACCATGAGTTTATTAAGTTTATTCGCAGTTACTTTGCTTCTGCATTATGCCAAGCTTATCAGTGGATCAACAGGACTAAGATCACATTATGCCTTGTATATATACTGTGCAAATGGAGCTGTTTGTAACTTTGTTCACTGCTGAAGATGCTAGAACTAGTAGCAAAATATATGGAATGAAATTGTCATTCCTACCCAGAGTTGCTTTTCTTCTCTATTATTGGAAAATCATCAGTGGTTCCAATGGATTACTTCATTTAGATATACATGTAAAAATTTCTCAGGTGGGATGTGCCATATAGCAGGTATGTAGAAGTTCAACTTCAAAAATCTTTCTACTTTTTCAGTTCAAAAAATTATTATCAACAGTTGTAACTATCCTGTCAAAATGCAATGGTATGTGCAATTTCAATCTCGAGTTTCAAATAAATTCTGGGGACCTCCACATAAAACGAAAAATTGAGCATTAACTGATTGATAATTTGTGATTTTATTCAAACTAAAGTCATGAGAATTTCATACATTTAAAAAAATGGCCATTTGGCATGTGAATTATAACAATGGGGATGTTACATTCATGTTCAGCAAACAGAATTACTTTTCCCTGATTAAGAAGCAAATTTCCATTTTTGTGAAAATAAAATCTTATTTGGAGACGCATTTTTGCGTCTCCATGATTCGCCAACACCACCAAAATCTTGTCAGTCCTTTGCCTATCTTGCAAGATCATTATACCCAAATTTCATGGAAATCAAACACGTTGTTTAGAACGGAAGTTTTGACATTAAGTCAGATAATTGCGATTTTTCATTTAAATGGCAATTTGGTTCGCACCGACAGGGAATTATCATGTCGGCAATCCTATACTAATGCTTGGCAACCTAGAATAGAACAGTTTTTAAATATTTCTCCAAGCGAATTGGTAATTTTCATTTCACAAAAAACTTTTTTTTTTGAGACGCAAAAAAACTTGCCTTTATAGTTATGCCAGCTACACCAAAACCTTTTCAGCACATTGCCTATCCTTCAAGACCATTGTAATAAAATTTCAAAGAAATCAGACAAGCCGTTCAGACGAAATCGTCAGAGAAAGGTTTACCTATGCTCTGACTACAACGCCACCTAGTGGTGAGCAGCGGGTATCGAAACACAACCAGACAAATTTCCCAGGCCTAAGGAGATAGCACACCAAGTCCGACCCGAAAATATTTAACGGTTTCAGAGATATTCACGTTTAAAGTCGCGGCGGCGGATCCGGCGGAGCCGTTTCTCATGAAAACATAAGAGCATCCACTTTGTGGAAATGCTCTAATTAAATCATATCTGCTCCCCATTTGGATAGGTCGCTTACAGGATCTAATCGGCTTGCAGTAACGAGAGTGGCAACCAATCCCGACAGCTCTTCATCATGTTCATAGTGCTTTGAACAGAACATAATGGTAAATGCTTTCTGGTTGGCTCAGCAGAATCACACGCCAAGCTGTCGGGGAATCGTCGGATGTTGCTGCCCTCCCACCAGGTTGGCACCATAATGCGGGGTAGAATTATGGACTGGTCCTTGGCATAATCCTTGGGTTAAAGCAGAGACCATGATCCTATCCCCCCTCCCCGACCAGCGTTCGAAATTACCGCCTGGATACCGGTCGACGACAGGTAAATTTTACGTGTGACAGGTAAATTTTACGTGTGACAGGTAAAAAAAATCTTACCTGTCGATGGCGACAGGTACCAAGATCAACCTAGTTTATTTTCAGTTGTTGCCCTTATTGATTAAAGTTGTTTAATAAATCAAGTAAGTCGGTTTCTCAGTGCTGAAACTCTTCTACATCGCTGATACATCGTCAGGTCGATTTCGGATCACCCGGATATGCAAGTTTCCATTCTCCACGCATTCCCCCAGTACTAGGGAGTTAGTTCCCTTGAAGCTTTGATGGTATTGTATTACTAAGGGAGCTAACTCTGCTAGGACATGGAGAATGGAGCCTCGTTTCCTGTCAGTCAAACTGCAAAACAACAGCAAACGTTTCCTTCAGGTTCCATTAAAATGGAAAGTTAACGATGGGATGAACATGGCTAGCAACAAATGTGACGGGAATAATACGGAGAATCGGCATGACGAAGCTGTCGCGACGCTCCTGTCTCCGCCTGACAGAAAAAAGTCACGATAATTTAGGTTTGTTAAAATGTGGAAAAATGGTCGACCATGGTTGAATTATGATACGGAAACTAGCAAAATGTTTTGCGATTATACTGCAAACAGTTCAGCCGAAGTACTAAAAACAAACTTTTTAGTGGCTCTGATTCGTTGAGAATAGAGAACGTGCGATCTCACGAATCCATTGTTGATCACATTCCCTCGTTTTGTTTGGTTACCTCAATTAATTATATTTGCTGATATGCATGATGATTCTCAACCCTCTGTACCTTTTGGAGGTGGAGAGATTGTGTTCAGGTAGTTCAACTGAGGAGACAGGTAAAAATTTGAGTTACCCGTCACCAGCGACAGGTAAAAAATTTCAAACATTTCAACCCCTGCCGACTGCAAGTAAAGTAGTTAAAATGCGGCTGTGATGTCATAAGACTATTAAATATTCATGAGCTGGGCACTCTGAACAACAAATTCAATTGAAATCAGTAAGATCCTACATAGCGACATATACAATTGGGAAACATTGATAGGATATTTATCAAGATTGCACTGGAGGATTCCCTATCAAACTTTGTGGTTTCATTGGTCAATTCTAGGGAATCTGGGATATCCTTCATATTGGCTTTTCCATGCTTTGTGCATCCTTGAGTTGAAGAATGGAATGTTTGGGAGATTTCATCACAATTCATGTTTTACAGCCTAACTGGGAGTTTACACCAGGTGGTCATGTGTTATATGTAGTTCTTTGTTTATATTGGAATATTCATTGTTTTCAAATGACATTTTTTCAACACTTTACACATTTACGATTTTTCCCCCAACATGCCTAATGCCAATAATTAATAAACATGTGTATTTGTTGCTTGCAAAAAGTTACTGGGCCGGTCACGAGAAACGAACGATTAATTATCAACAGCCCAACTACCCCAACAAGTGCCTGATTGTCTCCAATAGCACATCTACAGCCTTGTGATTTTTTTTGAATAAAAATATGGTCAAGTTTCAGCTGATCAATCTTCAAGTTGTATCCATACTGCCACCATTCATCCCCCCCCCCTCCCAAAATCTAATCTTGTGGTGTCAGAAAATGGAATCCTGCTTCAGAACCCAAAGTTAGACCAAATACGAAAGCTGCATTTGCCCCTGCAGATATAGATACAAATAGATACCCTGGTTCTGATACGAAGGTGTTCGTAGGGGACAAATTCAGTCCTCAACTGATCTTCTGGCAGTCTGAGATAGCCATTATACATGCCGAGGAAGACACATGGTATTGCCACAACGTAAGTCAGGGTATGCCAGTACTTTCTCCCAGCTGAAAATATTAAGAAAGAACAAGAGATGAATTTTTATTTTAATGATACTAGACTAGGTTAAGAGAAAACTGGATTCTGAACAACAGTTCCAGTCTGACGATGCCAGTGTCGCCAAATGAATAAACACTTTCAAAGGGCAAAGGACATGAACACAATCATATACATCAACATCTGATAAGTCTGAATTAGCTATAGGGTCACTGCCAAAAATACCCTACTTATTTAAGATAATGCCCTAAAATTTTCTTGAAATAAGATAATTTTACTCAAAATAAGTAAAATTTTAAGAAAATTTTAAGATTTTTTTTCTCGTTTAAGTAAAATATTCTTACCCCACTCCAAAATTTACTTAAACAAGAAAAAAAATCTTAAAATTGAGGAATCAATAAGCCAGCACTGTCATGACTACATGTACACTAAGGCTAGATTGTACATAAACGGTGTGAAATGGTGCGATGTGTAGATCATGTCATGATGGTTGCTGAAAACAAGCAAATGTTACGCAGCCATTGCTACATGTACTCTTATACCAAATGATAGCTGGTGAAATCATTCTTCAGTTATTGCAGTCACAAGCTTAGAATGGTCAAATCTGGGGTCAAGGCCATGGTGGCCATATTGGATTATGCGGATAGGTGAAAAACAATTCCATGTTTCCATCGTCTCACTCATATCAAACCACTGTCCAAGATTGAAGTCCATCAGATAAATTGTTTTTAGTTTATTGCAGTGACAAGCTTATTTATCATGTCAGCCATATATTGGATTATGTAGGTTGCCAAAAAGCAATTCTAGCCATCATCAAACTGTCCAAGTTTGATGAGAATCGGACAATTAGTTTTTGAGTTATTGCAGTCACAAGCTCACATATAGCATGGTTCAAGGGGGGTGTTATGGCCATAGCGGCCATATTGGATTACGCAGGTTGCCGAAGAACAATCTCAGTCATCTTCTTACAGATACCAATGTCCAAGTTTGATGTCAATTGGACATATCATTTTTGAGTTATTGCATTCACAAGGTTAGGTAGCAGGGCTGGCTATATTTAGATTATTCAGGTTGCCAAAAAACAATCACAGGCATCCTCTCACTTAACCCACTGTACAAGTTTGATGTGAAATGGAGAAATCGTTCTCAAGTTATTGCAGTCACAAGCTTATGTCATGTATGTAGCATGGCTCAATTGAGGTCAAGGCAATGGCAGCCATATTGGATTACGCAGGATGCTGATAAATAATTATTTGATGTCAATCGGACAAATCATTTTTGTGTTATTGCAGTCACAAGCTTAGTATGTACCATGACTCACAGGGGTTAAAGCCTCAGCAGCTATGGCAGCCATATTGGATAACACAGGTTGCCGGAATACAATCCCAGCCATCCTCTCACACATACTAAACCCACTTTCCAAGTTTGATGTCAATCAGAGAAATATTTTATAAGGGAGCTTCTTGAAATTAGGGCATGAGTTCCTTTGTAGGAATGGCATATGCCAATTATCCAAATGGGATACATGTACACCATGCCCAGTTTGGTGTTCTAAACAGCTAGGGCCATATCTAGACTCAACACATAGGTTCTGTTCCTCCAAATTACTATCCTAGCACTTAAGGCCGGGGTCCAGGGGTTGCCTAGGCCCCTTAAGTTCCTGGGTTCTAGATGGCTGTAAATGCATTTGAGCCAATTTCTGGCAGTTAAATTTGTAAAATCACAATTCAACCCGTTTTATATATTTTTAAGAGAAAATATTAAATTTTAAATGTTACACATGGCCCATGGGATGAAAGAAATAACTAGAGTCGGCTAGAGTTAACTCCCCTGATGAATCTCCGTTGGTAACGCATTGAGTGTCAGTGCAACAACAACAACGATGATGTTTGCATTGGTTTATTGCAGACCTATCAAGACTCACGCATTGGGCTTCAATCTCACACTCTCACGCAGCCACCTGTAAATCTCACGCATTCACCACTTCAATGAAAAAACACGAGACTTTTGCACAAACTTGTCACATTTGCGACTGCTCGGCTTATTCCGTGAAGTCATAATATCTCGCGCATTAATGGTGTAAGGATTTTACAGCTCTCAACTGTAAACCGTGATCCACCACACGTGAGGCACATCACATGCTGTAGGATGTGTTTCCCCTAGTCCTTGTTTTAGTTCTCTCTTATCGGGGGATAAAATATATATCCAAATGAAATGGACATTCCCTTGATTCTACCCGGGAAGAATGTCTTCTAATTTGAGGTGTTTCTATCGGTTTTTCTTCTTGAGCTAATCTCCATCAGTGTCCATGGTAACGGAAGTCATACAGCTGACATGCGCGGTTCAGAGTTTCCGTGTGATATTATTCTTTCAACGCGGACGCCAATATGGATTCCTAGCAGTGCGGAACGAGGTTCTAATGTCTTACATTGTCCGAGATCTTGTCGAGTGAAACTTGTCCGACGCACACGGCGCACAGGAATGTCCTATGGGAATCACCGTCGTCAGTCTTGAGTCGTCACGTGATACATTCCTGCTCTAAAACTGTTTCATCAGCTTCCTGTCATACATGTCATATCGGGCACCCGCAGGCCCTATAATACGCACAACGCAGTATTGGTCAGGACTTGCATGACGCTATATTAACTTCCAATATTTTAACGATGCTCGGAGATGAAATAATCCCAGGTGGGTGGTTAAATTTTTTTGATCACATATACATCATGTATAAGGCCTATGCAATATATTTGGTGACAAGTACATGTATCACATAGGCCTTCCAAAATTACAAGCAATATTCTTACTTCCATCAGCAAAACAACCAGAAAAACAAACAAAACAACCAAAAAATGAGTAATAAACTAATTGATGATTTATGATTTTATTCCTCTAAAATTGGCCAGAAAGCATCTCCAGCCATCCAGAACCCCAGAGCTTCCAGGGCCTAGGCGGCCCCTGGACCCTCACCTTAAGTTCTGGGATAGTCGCTAAATCTCACTCTTCGGGCAATTTTAAAGTTGAGAGGTCTGTTATTGGGTTGGCCATACCTATGGCTATCTTTCGTGAAGTATGTTTTAGAGGACTTGTTATGCGAGACACTGCTTGTAACTGGCTGACCATGTTTCATTTTACAACTGGAAACTCAACTCTGCCATTGATGTGCAACCACGAAAATGTGGGCACTACTTTCGATTTTGACAGATCTCACAGGTTCCTACAATTCTGTGACAATTAAGACAAGTACAAGTTGCCCTTTTGCAATAAAATAGGCGTTTATTATCGTTCAAATCCATTCTGTGAACTTTTAGATGAAATAATAGTTCCATTGACTCAATATGAAGAGCTGCGCATGTGAAAAGTATTATAGTATTCAGTCAAAATATTACAAAACAGCACCCAGTCATGCCAGTAGAACTATGTTTGAAACATTTTCTGTTTTGGGTGGTCATTCTCTGGGTTAATTTTTGACAAACAAAACGTTCTCAATAGATTAGTTGGGGCACACAATCCGCCGCAACGCGGCCGGGGACTTTAAAATGGTTCTTGCTTCTTTGTGTCCGTGGATGTCCGTCCATGTCTGTTCGAAGCGATAACTTCCTAACGCTTTGTTGGATTCTTTCGAAATTCGGAATATGCATTCCTTGCGGCAAGACGCCAGTCCGTATTGCATTTCAGCAACATCTGCTTGAAGGTGGCGCCACTAGTTCTTGCTTCTTCGTATCCGTGAATGTCCGTGTACGTCTGTTCGAAGTGATAACTTCCTAACGCTTTGTTGGATTCTTCCGAAATTCGGAATATGCATACCTTGCGACAAGATGCCAGTCTGTATTACATCTCAGCAACATCTGCCTGAAGGTGGCGCCACTGGTTCTTACTTCTTTGTGTCCGTGGATGTTCGTGTACGTCCGTGCATGTCTGTTCGAAGCGATAACTTCCTAACGCTTTGTTGGATTCTTCCGAAATTCAGCATTCGCATTCCTTGCGACAAGAGGCCAGTCCGTATTGCATTTCAGCAACATCTGCCTGAAGGTGGCGCCACTAGTTCTTGCTTCTTTGCATCCGTGGATGTCCGTGTACGTCCGTGCATGTCTGTTCGAAGTGGTAACTTCCTAAAGTTTTGTTGGATTCTTCCAAAATTAGAATACGCATTCCTTGTGACAAGACGCCAGTCCGTATTACATTTCAGCAACATCTGCCTGAAGGTAGCGCCACTGGTTCTTGCTTCTTTTGAGTCCGTGGATGTTCGTGTACGTCCGTGCATGTCTGTTCGAAGCGATACGGGGACTTTAAAATGGTTCTTGCTTCTTGATGTCCGTGGATGTCCGTCCATGTCTGTTCGAAGCGATAACTTCCTAACGCTTTGTTGGATTCTTTCGAAATTCGGAATATGCATTCCTTGCGGCAAGACGCCAGTCCGTATGGCATTTCAGCAACATCTGCCTGAAGGTGGCACCACTAGTTCTTGCTTCTTTGCGTATGTGGATGTCCGTGTACGTCCGTGCATGTCTGTTCGAAGCGATAACTTTCTAACGCTTAGTTGGATTCTTCCGAAATTCGGCATACGCATTCCTTGCGACAAGACACCAGTCCGTATTGCATTTCAGAAACATCTGCTTGAAGGTGGCGCCACTAGTTCTTGCTTCTTCGTATCCGTGAATGTCCGTGTACGTCTGTTCGAAGTGATAACTTCCTAATGCTTTGTTGGATTCTTCCGAAATTCGGAATATGCATACCTTGCGACAAGATGCCAGTCTGTATTACATCTCAGCAACATCTGCCTGAAGGTGGCGCCACTGGTTCTTACTTCTTTGTGTCCGTGGATGTTCGTGTACGTCCGTGCATGTCTGTTCGAAGCGATAACTTCCTAACGCTTTGTTGGATTCTTCCGAAATTCAGCATTCGCATTCCTTGCGACAAGAGGCCAGTCCGTATTGCATTTCAGCAACATCTGCCTGAAGGTGGCGCCACTAGTTCTTGCTTCTTTGCATCCGTAGATGTCCGTGTACGTCCGTGCATGTCTGTTCGAAGTGTTAACTTCCTAAAGAAATTAGAATACACATTCCTTGTGACAAGACGCCCGTCCGTATTACATTTCAGCAACATCTGCCTGAAGGTAGTGCCACTGGTTCTTGCTGCTTTTGAGTCCGTGGATGTTCGTGTACGTCCGTGCATGTCTGTTCGAAGCAATAACTTCCTAACGCTTTGTTGTTGGATTCTTCCGAAATTCAGCATTCGCATTCCTTGCGACAAGAGGCCAGTCCGTATTGCATTTCAGCAACATCGGCCTGAAGGTGGCGCCACTGGGTCAAAATAGATTTTTTTTCCGTGTACATCTGTTCGAAGCGATAACTTCCTAATGCTGTGTTGGATTATTCCGAAATTCGGAATACGCATTCCTTGCAACAGGACGCCAGTCCGTATTGCATTTCAGCAACATCTGCCTGAAGGTGGCACCACTGAGTTTCTCTTCTTCTTGTCCGTTCCAGTCAAAATGGGCCTTCAATTTTGCTATATGAAATCATTCTATTCCACATCATATGATTTACCCTAAAGCTTTTGCATGAACCATATTTTATTTCAGAAGTATAATGTGAAATAACTGGCGGGGAAATCCCGCAGTACTGAATCCCTGATTTTTGAATTTCGTGTCATCTTAAACGAAGGACAACATTTCCTTCAATTTTGCTAACAAATAATTGTATTGCACATCATATGATTTACCCTGAAGCTTCTGCACGAATCATTTGTGTCCACACATGTATATTACTATATTAATTACAACTGTGTTCCTAATGTTTGGGTGCACACTGTGCATATGATCAATTTCCTGAATTGAACTGAATTCAACCTTGCCGGTCTTCAGACTGACAGATGATGGCATGCAGTTGTCAGTGCAGTTGTTCATGTACAGGGAGCTTTCTATGAATGAGTTGCAACCCCAAAAGGCTTAAAATTTATCAGGCACAGACCCATGTTTTTACCCCTCGGCCAATTTTGGCCATGGGGTATTGTCATCATCTTGTACGTCCGTCTGTCCGTACGTCCGTTCGTGAGCGAGATAGCCGGAAAACTGTTCCGCTGATGAATTCCAAATTTGGTATGCTTATTTACCTAGTCAAGGACCAGAAGCCTATAGAATTGGGACCTGATTGGGTGGGAACCTTAGCAGCCATCTTTAATTTCATGCAAAATGGATAATGATCCATATCTCGGAAACCATTCAACTGTTCAATACGAAATTTGATATACATCATCGATACATCAAGCAACTTTAAACGAATTACCAAACAGGCTTTTCTGATTAGCTGGGAACCCTGGAGGCCATCTTTAATTCATGCGAAATCGATAATGATAGCCTACATATCTCGGTTACCATTCAATTGTTTTATATGAAGGTTGGTATAATCATCGATACATCCAGATACTTTGAATCGGGACCTGATTGACTGAAAACCTTGGTGGCCATCTTTAATTTAGGCAAAATCATTAATGATCTCTATATCTGATTCCGTTGGAGTGCTCAGTGTAAAATTTGGTATACATCATTGATGCATCAAGAGACTTACGATGAATGACAGATCTGGTTTCTCTGATTGGGCGGAAATCTTGGCGGCCATCTTTAATTTATTCAAAATCTTTAATAATGTTTATCTCTGATACCATTCAAATGTTCTATACGAAACTTGATTTACAGCATCGATGTATGAAGAGACTTGCATTAATGAATAACCACATTAGTTCCTCTGAGTGACGGGAAGGATGGGCAACCATCTTTAATTTATGTAAAATCATTAATGATCTCTATCTCTGACACTGTTCAAATGCTCAATGTAAAATTTGATATACATTATCGATGCATCATCTCGGTTACTTCTACACGATGTGCCTAGGATAAAGTACTATACTATACACAATTTTTTGTAATTCAGCATCGCAGAAAACCATCGATTGTGTTTTCATGGTAAAAGGGTTAGGAAAGAACTAAAAATACACTTCAATGCAGAGTGATTTTGATTGACGCCAGAAATCGCTCAGAACGCTTCTTCGGCGATCTAGACCCCAGGAGCATCTGGGGCCTGGGCGGCCCCTGGATCCTCACCTAAAGTGCAATGATAGTGGCCGTACCACTTTGAATTTGCTTCCGACGCCCTGTATTAACAGACAGTGTCAACGTACTGTTCCAGCTGTCTCCCGTTCAGTGATTGGTCATTCGACCCCGCCATTTTAAACTAATACGAGCATTTTCATTGGATCACTATTAGATAAGACCCACCCCAATCTTCATACACAACCACGCGACTGTCTCAGTTGACTGATGACATAGCGCGGCCTGGTTTTTGATTTCAAAATCTGCCGTCTAACTGGGAAAATGCTGTTGTTGCTGCATCAGCCGATCATTGGCCCCCTGTAGAAGATACTATAGGCTAATACATGTAGGCTACCATGCCATGAGATGATGCTTGGGATTGCATTTCGCTCACTTGCACATACAGGTGGCGACAACTGGTGGCAAATTTAAAATTTGGTTTCCGGGCAACAGGTTGATGCCTTCAGCTTCTCGTCAAATTT
>JAVTVY010033974.1:0-14493 GCA_036873755.1 Hanleya hanleyi
TCAGGTGTGATTTACCTAACAAAGTACATGTACTAACCTTATCACATCAGCTCACTCCATTGGTATGGACACTATCAGGTGTGATTGACCAAACAAAGTACATGTACTAACCTTACCACATCAGTTCATTCCATTGGTATTGACACTATCATGTGTGATTTACCTAACAAAGTACATGTACTAACCTTATCACATCAGTTCATTCCATTGGTATTGACACTATCATGTGTGATTGACCAAACAAAGTACATGTACTAACCTTACCACATCAGTTCATTCCATTGGTATTGACACTATCATGTGTGATTTACCTAACAAAGTACAGGTACTAACCTTATCACATCAGTTCATTCCATTGGTATTGACACTATCATGTGTGATTGACCAAACAAAGTACATGTACTAACCTTACCACATCAGTTCATTCCATTGGTATTGACACTATCATGTGTGATTTACCTAACAAAGTACATGTACTAACCTTACCACATCGGTTCATTCCATTGGTATTGACACTATCAGGTGTGATTTACCTAAGAAAGTACATGTACTAACCTTACCACATCAGTTCATTCCATTGGTATTGACACTATCATGTGTGATTTACCTAACAAAGTACATGTACTAACCTTACCACATCAGTTCATTCCATTGGTATTGACACTATCATGTGTGATTTACCTAACAAAGTACATGTACTAACCTTACCACATCAGTTCATTCCATTGATATTGACACTATCATGTGTGCTTTACCTAACAAAGTACATGTACTAACCTTACCACATCAGTTCACTCCATTGATATTGACACTATCATGTGTGATTGACCAAACAAAGTACATGTACTAACCTTACCACACCAGTTCATTCCATTGATATTGACATCCCTCAAATCGGAATGTACACCCCGAGAACTACAAGATGACACCTTCCAGGACGCATTCGAATCGTGAATAGCCCATCTCGACCCCAAATACCTTCATGTACTGCCCCAAAATGGCCTCTTTACTTACTACAACCAACTGCGCATGCGCAGATTAACGCGACTTTCATTCAAAAACACACCATTCTGACTCTATCGAACCGTGAATAGACCATCTCGACCCCAAATACCTTCATGTACTGCCCGAAAATGTCCACTTTCGCTACTACTCGTACCGATGACGTCACCGATGACGTCACAGATGACGCGGACATCCCTCAAATCGGAATGTACACCCCGAGAACTACAAGATGACACCTTGCAGGACGCATTCGAACCGTGAATAGCCCATTTCGACCCAAATACCTTCATGTACTGCCCCAAAATGGCCACTTTACTTACTACAACCAACTGCGCATGCGCAGATTAACGCGACTTTCATTCAAAAACACACCATTCTTACTCTACCCCACACAAGCTTCACTTTGACACCTCACACGACCCATTCGAACCGTGAATAGCCCATCTCGACCCCAAATACCTTCATGTACTGCCCGAAAATGTCCACTTTCGCTACTACTCGTACCGATGACGTCACCGATGACGTCACAGATGACGTGAACAGCCCTTAAATCGGAATATACACCCCGAGAACTACAAGATGACACCTCACACGACGTATTCGAACCGTGAATAGCCCATCTCGACCCCAAATACCTTCATGTACTGCCCCAAAATGGCCACTTTACTTACTACAACCAACTGCGCATGCGCAGATTAACGCGACTTGCATTCAAAAACACACCATTCTGACTCTACCTCACACAAGCTTCACTTTGACACCTCACACGACCCATTCGAACCGTGAATAGCCCATCTCTACCCCAAACACACCCCTACATAGCACCCAAAATGCCTGGTTTCTATACTACGGCCAGACTGCGCATGCGCAGACTATCGAACACGGACGAACCATTAGTGTAGTCAAGTGCTCCTCCACGAGAGCTTCAAAATAAGACCTCACTCGACCCCATTGGACCATTAGGGACTCACCTAGATTCCAACATGTCCACCCCGTATGGGCCTATACACCCATAGCCATGCAGTATAGGCCTATGGGCCAACCCAGGCCTTGGTGACTTTTTTCAAAAATTTCACCGATTCGCTCCGCAACTCTTCCTATCGTGTTCTACATGATGAGACGAGTAAAACGAGACCCCACAACCCTACCGCAAATGTATAGAAGTACGTTTCCCAGGGGACAAACATCGATCCTAATACTCCCAGTATGGGCCTATATGGGGCTCGGTGACTTTTTCAAAAATTTCACCGATTCGCACGGGGACACTTCTTATCATGTTCTAAATGACGAGACGAGTAAAACGAAACCCCACAACCCTACCGCAAATGTATAGAAGTACGTTTCCCAGGGGGACAAACATTGATCCTAATACTCCCAGTATGGACTATATGGGGCTCAGTGACTTTTTTTAAAAATTTCACCGATTCGCACGGGGACACTTCTTATCATGTTCTAAATGACGAGACGAGTAAAACGAAACCCCACAACCCTACCGCAAATGTATAGAAGTAGGTTTCCCAGGATGGTCCTATACCTCCCATACCCCATATAGGCATTTTCCCGTAATTTAGAATAAAGTCCGTATTCCGTATTTTTTCAGGAATTTTTTTACATACACCCACCCTGGAACTAGGGGAGATAACTCTATTGACAGGCGAGCCCCGTTAAGCCCGGCGACCTATATACCACCCATACATACCCCATATAGGCATTTTCCCAGGTTTTTCGATAAAGTCCTTTTTCCGTTTTTTTTTTCAGGAAAAATTTTACATGCACCCACCCCATTGCCTGAATGCCTCTTCACCTAGGCTTCACTTTGATACCTCACTCGACCCCATTGGACCATTAGGGGCTCCCCTAGCTCCAACACGTCTATTTCCATACCCTTGGGCCACCGCGCATGCGCAGAATGACCCTAATTTAACCCCACACCCAGCTCATCAGATGCCCCTTCACGAATGCTTCACATCGATACCTCACTTGACCCATTGGTCCATTAGGGGCTTCCCTAGATGCCAAAACGGCTATTTTCATACCCTTCGGCCACCGCGCATGCGCAGAATGACCCTAATTTAACCCCACACCCAGTCCATCAGATGTCCCTTCACATAAGCTTCACATCGATACCTCACTCGACCCCATTGGTCCATTAGGGGCTTCCCTAGATGCCAAAACGTCTATTTTCATACCCTTCGGCCACCGCGCATGCGCAGAATGACCCTAATTCAACCCACACCCAGTCCATTAGATGCCCCTTCATGAATGCTTCACTTTGATACCTCACTCGACCCCATCGATCCACTAGGGGCTTCCCTAGCTCCAAAACGTCTATTTTCATACCCTTGGGCCACCGCGCATGCGCAGAAGGCCGATATGTCAACCCCACACCCAACCCATTAGATGCCCCTTCACATAAGCTTCACTTTGATACCTCACTCGACCCCATCGGTCAACTAGGGGCTCCCATAGCTCCAAAAAGGCTATTTTCATACCCTTCGGCCGCCGCGCATGCGCAGAAGGCCGATATGTCAACCCCACATCCAACCCATTAGATGCCCCTTCACCTAAGCTTCACTTTGATACCTCACTCGACCCCATCGGACCATTTTATCTAGGGACTACTTTTTCTCCGCGGAAGCTTTTTTCCGAGACCGAATTACCGCCAAAACCGCGGCCAAACCGCATCACCGCGGATGAATACATTTTTTTTTTTTTTTGCCGGAACTATTTTTTTTTGGGGGGGGGGGGGAACTATAGTACACTTGACCTCTCCAATGACCTCTACATCCGGGGAGGATTTTCGTCTATTTACGCTTTTTTAAAAAAAAAAAATTCCTCCTCAATATTCAAATTTTTTAAGGGGAGATAACTCGATTACTATACTGTATAACGCACGGTTCCTCGCTCCCGCCAGGGGGCGCTGAGGTCAACTTAACTTTAGGTACGTTCTATATACTACTCACGACAAAACATTGACGCGCGCCGCTAAACTATTACATGTACCTACGGAGCCATGAAAAGACCCACACACGCGAAATAGCATCTTACAGGTGCTTATTGTGTCCATATAGGACCAGTCAGAAAGGGAATTTGACCATCCACGAAAAGGAAGATCATTTAAATGCTCAAATTTTTCATGTTGGAATGCCAGATAAAAAACGAGACAAAACAGAAAGAATTGTGACATGAAAGGAGAAATGGCCTGATCAGATCCTATACACTCACTCCATCAGCACCCTCCATCTCTTTTGACTGTATCCCTGGATCTCACCCGTGGATGGAGTAAGAGATGTCACGCATCACCCAACTAAGCTCCATGTATTCGAACGATTACAGACCCAATGGTGTTAACAGATTTAATGTGTGGTATTTTTTGTGTTAAAACAATCTGTTTAATTGGCATGATAAATTTACAAAATGTACATTTCTATGCAGAACATCCTTTTGCTCCATTCACGAGGTAGCCTTTATCTGGAGATGTCGGCCACATTTAAGTTTGCTAATTCGCTTGGCGATTGAGCTCCCACCACTAACCGGAAGGTATTTTATCTCGATAAGTTTGAGTAACGCACGTGGCACAGTCGAAAATGGTGTCTGTGTACGAGGTGGATAGGACCTGTTCAGTCGTTACAGATCTATACGAAATGTTCCAGCATGTTTTCATGTATTATACTTTTCCAATATCAGTAGGTCCCTCCCAAGGCGACTTGGGATGGCTCGTGATTCTGAAGCACATACTCGCTTGCACAGCACTTAACGAGAACTGACAGACCTATAATTCGGACTGAGATGCGCACAACCTCTCGGATCATCCGAACTGCCGCCCTAAAACGGTCCCATGATTATGACGGAGAACCACACATCGATCGTCAAAGCTGCCCAACACGAGCCTGATAATTCCGACGGAGAATCACACGTCGATCATCAAAAAATTCAAACCTCCCTGGCTCTACTAACCAACCGAAATCCAGAATTGCTGACTCCTCTTCACTCCGAGAAAATACAAATGTATTGTGCAAATCTTATTTACATATAGACCATAAAGTTGCATATGCAAAATGCTGGCTTTGAACCACAAATTTATTCTGAGTTCGTCATGATGAAATATCATGCCGTAGCAGACATGACACCTCACTCCGTCACATTATACTGACACCGCGCGAACCAGTCCTTGTTTTATCCTCTTAATGCTGAGCGTGAGCCAGGAAGCAACACGTTCAATTTTTCACGTCTTTGGTATGACCCGGCCTGAGATCGAACACAGTACCTAGCGCTTACGAGGCCGACGCTTTTTTTAAATATCAGAGATACATGTAACACTGAAAAGGCTCTTCAACGATATGTGTTCTCATATGCTTAACAAGCGTTCTTTTCTGGTTGGATCTGTAATCACGAAGTTAATACTTTAAAGGCTTTTCACCAGTGTGTTTTAACCAGATTTTGCTCTTACAAACATCTATAATCAAATACAGAAGACGAAAAAATATTTTCACTAGTGTGTGTTCTCATATATGTAAAAAGATAGCTGTTATTGACAGATCTATACTCACAGACGGAATATTCGAAATAATTTTCACATGTGTACTTTCTCATGTGTGAAACAAGATTACCGTTTTGGGCACATTTATAATCACTTGAATGGTGATTTCAACTAACCAGATCCTTCTTACCGATAGATCTTTAATTTCAGAGGAAACATTTGAAAGGCCTTTCACTCGCGTGTGTTCTCATATGTCTAACCAACGTACTATTCCAGGTGATCTTTTTCACCAGTATGTTTTCTCATATACATAAAAAGGTCGTTATTCCTGTCGGACCTAAATTCACGAAGAGATCAACACTAAAAAGGATTCTCAGTGGTATGTGTTCTCTTATGTCTAAGAAGAGTACTAGCTTGGGTGGATGTATAATCACATAGTGTACACTTAAAAGGCTTTTCACCAGTGTGTGTTCTCATATGTGTAACAAGAGTACTATTTCGAGCAGACCTATAATCACACAGAGTGCACATAAAAGGCTTTTCACCAGTGTGTGTTCTCTCATGCATAACAAGATGACTCTCACTGGCTGATCTGTAATCACAGCGGGAACAGTTGAACGGCCTCTCACATGCGTGTGTTCTCATATGTCTAACGAGTGTACTATTCCGGTTGAATCGATGATCACACAGAGAACACTTGAAAGGCTTTTCGCCAGTGTGTGTTCTCATGTGCCTAACAAGGTCGTTGGTCCTGTCGGACCTAAACTCACAGAGAGAACAACAATTAAAAGATTTTTCACCGGAATGTGTTCTCATATGTCCAACAAGACTACTAGTTTGGTTGTATGTATAATCACATAGAGAACATTTAATCGGGTTTTCACCAGTACTCTTATTTGTACGAGTCTCGTCGATCATGTGTGTGTACCAAGACAGTTTTTTCTGACAGGCGGTGGACTCTCCAATTGCCCGGCAGCCATATCTGTATCCGCATTCATGGTCAACCCCTCTCCTTGGTGTTGAAAAATGGCAACAGGAAACGGTGGCTTCGGGATGCTCGTGCCTGGAAGAGGACACTGTATCTCATCGTCTTCACGTTTGACACGTTCTACCTGAAAAAAAAAACAAAAAAAACGACAAACATAAGTTACGTATGGATAAGCTCCGGTGGGGGGTTTCTCTACTATGCTTAAAGCACACTTGTGACGTCACTCTATTGTCCCAACGCTTCATTATTTTTAAGGAATTGAGAGTTGCTCGAACGTTGCTTTCTACGGAATGGAGAGTTAAGGTAGCTAGAGCCTGTACCAGTTTCAAGAGAAACACACGCAATACACTATCCAGTTCATTTATTAAAGTTGTGATAACGCATATATACGACATAAGATTACTAAGCTATGAGAGAATTAGTGTAATATGAGCGAGTCTCACGATTCGTGTTCCTCTATGGTAGTATGCTTGTGAAACGTTTATATACATGGCTGAAAAACAGGTCACTTTAGTGATGGGATGAGTGATTTGCATATTACAAGTTGAGAGTTCGAACGGGATTGTCTCCCATACCGTCTATGGGTGTAAACGTATCTTCCGTGTTGTTCTATGAAAGTGCCGAAACCTGATGACAATTTGTACCATTTCTATCTCGTGATATCGCAGTTAAGTTACCCCCATTACCTCCCTCAGGTAACACGACGTCAATTTAATTGTTCGCACGAGATCCCTGAACTGGAACAGCCACAAGAGCAAACTTCAGTTTCGTGGACCGGCTTATATAAGTGTCGAGAGCCATGACTAATCGAGGACGAATCACACCAGGTCGGAAACGACTAATCTATCGATCTTCAACCATAAACAGTTCGAGTTACTGTCATATGCACAATGTCCTACATGTAAGACCCAGTGCATCAGGCAGAATCAGCGAGAGTTCATCATTTACAATGTTAACTTCATGTCGTCTTAAATGACATATTATCGTGACATCATCGTCACGACAACTTCAAGCCTTGTAGCACATGTACTGCTTGGACAATTACACTAGTACCAGTGTTAAAACCATGGCCTTTGTGAGTGGGTGTGTTTTAAGTAGTGGAATGTCCTCGTAACTCTCCATTCTTTAAAAACAATAGGCCTCGGCTCCATTATTTTTAAGGGAGAGTTACTCGGACATTCCCCTCTACGTAGGATCGAGACACGGTACCAGGTCATTCGCAGTACATGCAGTTACTTGGAAAAGAAAGTCATTTCTGCGTCATCTCACCTTTGTATTGAGCCATTGTTTGCAACAAACTATAAAGATTTAAGTGCACGAGGATTCGAGAATCAGAGCGGGTCCACATTCTATAAATAAAGGCAGATTGAGTGTCTGACCTCTATCATTCCTACATGTAGTAGGTGACCATCTTGTTTCACGTCAATGTGAAACTCCACATGATACCATCGGTCCCCAGGATCTACTTTTGAAATAATTTAAACCGAGACGAGCGAGGGTCTATACCCCCAGTTTAAGTTTGTATTATTTTTCTGAGAGAAGGCAAATTACTTTATTTACTGTATCTGACAAACCTTTCTCAATATAATACATATTACAATATTTTGACAGGAAGTTGAGATTTAACAAAACAGAATGCATGGTTTACTGATAGATCCCCGCACTGATTATGCAATCAAGCCATCAGTTCAGTTCAGTTCAGTAGGTAAATCCCTCCTCTATATAGGAGCACCTCCGTATAGGAGTACATATTAATATACAATCAATTGGAACCACTCAACATTTAAAGCTCAACTATCGTGCTGTGAAGTGAACATTTATACAATTCTACAATTGGACGAACTACTATCCTGAAAGTGCTGTGATAGTCTAAGCATGTGAGCTTCCTAGCGGTGTATGCGATGTACTACTGTGAGTGAATTTTATATAGCGGTCACTGAAAGACACCCATGTACTTTATTCCCCAAGTGCCTCCGCTGGCGAAGGTCTAGCGTAGCAACTAGTTCCACCATCAGTCCATATTACCCTGGACACCGAATCAGTCCAGCGCCTTGTGAATAGGCGAGCATATATGTAAGCGGTCACTGGCGAGGGGCGAACCCACGCCAGCTGTAGCACTCCGGGTCAGAGTCAAACACTCTAACTACTTCGGCCACGACACGCTCACATCGTGTGGTAATCTACTTCAAATGTATCCCCAAAACATGATTTCGATCCTAAGTCTATAATATACTATATACATAAGTACCAATCAGTTTGTCTATCAGAAAGAAAATTAAAATATTTGATCGCGCGACATGCTAAATCCTGCTTCAGGTACTCTGTTTTCCTAATACTCATATGAATACGCGCGTGCGAATATTCGGAATCGAGTATTCATACGCCAGAAAAGTGTGGCCTATTTCATGGAGTACTCACTTTATTTAAAATGCATGCGTTAGATGAACAATGTGTGAGCTAGTTATTACTGTCTAGGGTATATTAGACCATTTTATTACGAATTTGCTTTGGAAACTTCCGCCCATAAAAATTTAGGGGAAACCTTACGCCAGTGTTTGATCACCACACACAAGCCACGAAAGAGGCATCACGAATGAGTGGGTCTGCAGAAACCGCCGCTGTTTGTGGCGTGTAATCTGTACGCAAAACCGTTATTTGGTCAACACGGACTAGATATCAAGGTAAGATCATACAGACATTTGCGTACACTTCGCCATCCGTATGGCTTGCGAATCGTGTGTCGCCATTATTGCGGAGCGATATCTGATAATTTACCGTATACTATTCGGTCTTCATCCGGCGGAGAACAGACTCGACAAATCTGATAAATTACAGGCTTTTCACACTAGCGGGGTACTTCTGAATCATATATTGTCTCAGCTTACAAAAGATACAGATATGAATAAATTTCGTATCATCCAAGAGGTCTTGTAGATCTGTAATTTTGAAAAAGTAGGTCAGCACATGACTCGAAAATGGCGGGTTACTTTGGGGTTACGTCGTCGGTAGAGTTTAGCTGATTGGCTGACATCACGTGTTCATTTCGGGGAATTCCCTCTAATAGTTGCAGAAACTAGGCTGAAAATGGATACGCACGACCCCAGCGTCAGTCTTGCCGCGTATAGACGACCCAGACGATTACAGGTTGATCATAAGAGATTCCAGTCATTGTATTGCTTGTGACTAACGGTTTCAGAAAACATGAGCCATCCATTTTTCAACACACCAATAATTTCCAGAACGGCGAACTTATGCTGTACGGCAAGCTGCTAGTGCAATTACTCGTTTATTTTTTATATGAAAAAATATATTTTTCATCAAAAAGTTCTTTATATAAATAAGTATTTTCTTGATATAAAAAATTCCCCTTTTTTATCAGGGATATAAAAAAAATCAGAAATAAACTTTTATTTTTTTTTATATAAAAAAAATAATATTTGATATCAAAAGCATTGATATCAAAATTTGATATCAAAAGCATTGATATCAAAAGGTATGTCAAAAGCAATTTTCGATATAAAAAATAAAAGTCTAATAAATACAAAAATGGCGCACATTTTATTTTACAATAAAATATATATATATATTTGATATCCAAAATAAACAAATAGATACCAAAAACAGCTTTCCATACTAAAGACCTTGTGTCTTAGACACTTCGGAATGAAAATAATGCATACAAGGAATCTTCGGACAGGGTCTAAATGGGACGAAGGGCGGCACAGATGATAAACGAACTAAAAATTAAGTTTGATGATCCTAAAGTATAAGCTGGTGAAAAGTATTACACTGTATCGCATGTAATACACAAGAAAGAATCGGTCAACAGTTCTCACTCACTCGGTGCAGACTCAGACTTACCTTTCCTATCGTCAATCTAGTACACATTCCTGTGCCGCTCGAAAACTCGGTCTGTTTGAGTTCGCTTCCAGCATCTGTACTTGATTGGTTCCCATGAACTACCAGCATTTGGCCATCTTCTACTTGCATCGATGACCAGAACGGAGAATATTTCCAATTAGAGTCTGATGGTTCCTGCTTTACGGGGACATCTGCCGACTGTTGATAGTCTTGATGCTCTTTAATGACGTTACGCAAGTCTGGTGTAGCAGATTCTCCTTGTACATATTGCTGCGTCATTACGGAATCCGTACTGTGGTAGTAATACACCTTCCGGACAATCAAAGAGAGGTTCGGACTTTATCATAGCTGACGACGAATACATCATCCCATCCTCGACGGAAGGAGCTTCTTCAATTTCCATATCTGTCTTTCATTCCGCAAACGGTATTATCGTATGTCCGAATTCGTATTTTTCAACTTGTTCAGGACAATAACCTATAAAAAGAGGAAAAAAGCATTGCCGGTATATCGCTGACATAAGTATTGCCGGTATATCGCTGACACAAGTATTGCCGGTATATCACTGACACACGTATTGCCGGTATATCACTGACACAATTACTGCCGGTATATTACTGACAAGTACTGCCGGTATATCACTGACACAAGTACTGCCGGTATATCACTGACACAAGTACTGCCGGTATATCGCTGACACAAGTACTGCCGGTATATCACTGACACAAGTACTGCCGGTATATCACTGACACAAGTACTGCCGATATATTACTGACAGACAAGCCGAAATTTGGCATTGGCCGATACAATACATGTACTTGTCCGGTGTTGTCTTTCGGAAATAATATTCTTTGATATATACTCGGACAACTATTGTAATATGTGTTATCGTCTCGTAATCACATGATTTATATTAAAATAATAATAATAGTATGATGAACACTTTTAGAGCATTACATAGCTATATTTCTAATTCATAGTTCTGGCATGTTTTCGACAGAATATTTGCATCACACATGCAAGGTGAATAACTTTTTTAGAAGCTAAACTGCAAAAAAGATCTACGTGTATACTGTACACGTGACAATCTTGAATAAAAGAATCATATACTAGTACCCGCTATATATACGTAACCAGCTCAACAATCTTTCTATAAACAAATAGTTGTATCCTAAACAGTATTTTCGTTGTTTTGGGATTACACTATCTTAGTATAGCGCCGATTCTAGTGCAAAAAATTCGTAGAGTCTAGAGCGGGATTCGAACAAGTGACCCCCTATTGTTAGCTCTGTTATTTAGTACCCGACCTTTTATTAGCCAAAAGTTCATGCTTTCGTTCCTTTCGTCACTACCATATGCCTTGCTTTATCTATAATCAATTACAGTCCGAATCCACACTGTGTGGGCCGTATGCCTCTCTTCGCCAACAAAACAACCCTTTCTCAATGTTCTTCCCCTATTTTCATCGTGTAAAGTTTGATAGCCGTAACAAATAGGTTTCCTTGATCCGTCTTCAAACCTTGATGCAAACATTGACTGACAGGAAAAGGTTTATAGTACGCAGGTCACGTAATCCGCGCGAGTGGAAAATGCAATCGTCCGTTGGTGTTTGAAGACGAATTGCAGATATATACATTAGCTCCAAATCTGCTATCAAACCGTTTCCCGAATCCGACCGAAATAGTAAAGGGATGCCCATTGTAACCACCGTCTATACAACTTGAGAGATGCAGTGAGAATGACTAAAGTCTCCCAAGAGAGCAGTGTATATAATAATTACCGATACCTCAGAGAGATAGCATGTGGTCTTTTGACTGGGGGGTAGGGGGGGTCAAAATATAGGATGGCCTGGCCAGGAAGTGCCAGTCTTAAACATTACAGTAACACATAGATAATTAAACAGGCTGTTTAGCATGAAAAGCATAAATAAAAAGCAACAGTGTGGACAAGTAGAACAACATAACTGGATCAGTACTGTTTTGTGCATGTTACAAATTATTCATTGTGAAAAGCTAAAATGGTCTTGTTGTCGAATAGAGCCACATACATAAGGCCTATGAAGAATAGTGGTATCGAACTTGTACATGTAACTGAATACACGGAAAGCAAGGCTGAATGATGCAACGAACGAAGAAATGAAAACATACCTGAAACCTCTGTAGTAGGTATAGCAGGTGATTCTTAAATAAAGTGTTCAATCTAAACAAATTAAGCACAATCGAATTATTCCAGTCAATTCCGGCACACTGCCTCCATCTTCAATCATGGAAACATAATGAAATATGAATCAACTCACTGAAGAAATGCACATCAACTGTTGGCCTTGGGCACCATTGACCAAGGCAGCACTCATTCTACTACATGTAGTCAAGTAACAGGACTCTGATTTTATTATCAGTCATGCCGTACGATTCGAGGCGATTCACTGACGAAAATAAAACATCAGAAAACAGTCCAGAAATTCACATCCACACATGTTGATCCCCCCCCCCCCCACCACCTCATCTAAGGACGAGTATCCCAACAAACACTTTAGCTGAAATTTTGTTCTACTGATTTTTGGTTCTCCATAATGTGGAATTCAAGACAGGTGTTGATGGAAATATAAAGTTCTACATGTAGGTATTTTGATCTTAAAATACAAAATTTCCGGGGTAATTCCGGACCATTCAGTGGGAGGGTGGGTATAATTTGTGTAAAAGCCCTTCTATCAATATGGCGGAGATTACATTTCTTGACTGGAATTTTCTCGGATGTATTTGGAATGCAAGTAAGTGTTTGTGGCTAGTAGTGTATAAAGCGTAAATTGAGTTGATAGCGCCTCACTGCGCATGCGCAGAACCTGAAAAATGGGGCGGTATTGGGGGTATTGGGGCGGTTTGCGCAGGAGTGTTGTGCGCAGGTATGACATCACTTCCGGTTTGGGTGAATGGGGCGTGACCTTGGGGGGATGTATTTCTCCGCGGTGATGCGGTCTGGCGGTGATGCGGTCTGCCTCTGCGGACCGAAAGTAGTCCCAAACTCGTGGGTTTTCGTGGAAGTGTTCGGCAATCTGTATGGACCGCTAGTGGACCGATTGGATCGAGTGAGGTATTAAAGTGAAGCATTCGTGAAGGGGCATTTGATGGGCTGGGTGTGGGGTTGACATATCGGCCTTCTGCGCATGCGCGGCGGCCGAAGGGTATGAAAATAGCCTTTTTGGAGCTAGGGGAGCCCCTAGTGGACCGATGGGGTCGAGTGAGGTATCAAAGTGAAGCATATGTGAAGGGGCATCTGATGGGCTGGGCGCGGGGTTGAACTATCGGCATTCTGCGCATGCGCGGAGGCCCAAGGTTATGGAAATAGACGTTTTGGAGCTAGGGAAGCCCCTAATGGACCAATGGGGTCGAGTGAGGTATCGATGTGAAGCATTCGTGAAGGGGCATCTGATGGGCTGGGTGTGGGGTTGAAATATCGGCATTCTGCGCGTGCGCGGTGGCCCAAGGGTATGGAAATAGCGGTTTTGGAGCTAGGGGAGTCCCTAATGGGCCAATGGAGTCGTATGAGGTATCAAAGTGAAGCATTCGTGAAGGGGGATCTGATGGACTGGGCGTGGGGTTGAAATATCGGCATTCTGCGCATGCGCGGTGACCCAAGGGTATGAAAATAGACGTTTTGGAGCTAGGGGAGCCCCTAATGGTCCAATGGGGTCGAGTGAGGTATCAAAGTGAAGCATTCGTGAAGGGGCATCTGATGGACTGGGTTTGGGGTTGACATATCGGCCTTCTGCGCATGCGCGGTGGCCCAAGGGCATGAAAATAGCCTTTTTGGAGCTAGGGGGAGCCCCTAATGGTCCAATGGGATCGAGTGAGGTATCAAAGTGAAGCATTCATGAAGGGGCATCTGATGGACTGGGTGTGGGGTTGAATTAGGGTCATTCTGCGCATGCGCGGTGGCCCAAGGATATGAAAATATACGTTTTGGCATCTAGGGGAGCCCCTAATGGTCGAATGGGGTCGAGTGAGGTATCAACGTGAAGCCTAGGTGAAGGGGTATTTGATGGCTGGGTGGGTGCATGTAAAATTTTTCCTGAAAAAAATAATACGAAACACGGACTTTATCGAAAAACCTGGGAAAATGCCTATATGGGGTATGAGGGGTATATAGGTCGCCGGGCTTA